>VOMN01000185.1:0-83612 GCA_014899125.1 Orchestia grillus
TTCACGTAACCAGGGAGTGCTTCCCTTGGAAAAAGAAGTTTAAACTACACATTCCTCACATCCTTCACCACGCCAGTAATTGCAAGGCAATGAAAAGCCAACGATAAAACGTTTGGAGTTAATAAAGGTTCGTCGTCACTCATTTCTAGATCAAGACTTGCAAACCGCGATTACTTAGCTGTGACCGTGTCACAGCAGAAGTCCCAGAGTTTACTTTAAATATGTGCCGTATAGTGAATACAAGTGAGAGGAGAGAAATTTGACGGTATCCTCTGTTTAGAATATTAAGTTGATCTTTGTAAAGCGAAAAATTTAGTTAAATATAATCTCAAGTATTGAAATTTGTATAGAACGCAATGAGTTTCAATCGGGGCCGTGGATTTGGATTTGGAAGCTTTAAAGTAAAGCGTCCTGAGATCGCACCTCCTCCACCCAACGCCAGTTTGAGCAAGCATGGCTACCACACTTTGACTTCGATCACTAATAATGCTATGCATGGAGGGGCTTACGGATATGGACAAGTCAGGAAAAGGCCGAAGACAGAAGATGAGTGAGTATTCGTGTTAAATATCTGAATTTGTTCACTCTAAAGTAATCTCATGTACAATGCTGTTTTCTGCCAATCATGGAATGAGAGTCTTAATTTGAAGGAAAAAGTGTAACACCAAGGCCGATTAAAATATGATCCTCCATTAAAAAATTATGATTTAGAGCTTTTGAGTATGGCTTTGCTTGTCATCAGTATAGAGTAAATCTGCAAGAAAAAAATGAAAAGTGAAAAGGTTAAAATACAAGTCAAAGTATGGTAAATATAGTGCACGAGCTAAAATATTGATGCATTAACCAATACACTGCATTTATTTTATCTAATATTTCTAAGCAAAGAGGATCATTGCTTGAACTATGACTATGAAGAATTGAGTAATGCATAGGTTGCTTTATTTTTAAGGTGTCTTAAAAGCTGTTATCATTGTATTTATATATCATCTGTAAACATTTATTTTGCCATGTATAGCATTTGTTCTGTCAGTGCTGGATATTTTAAGCTTGATAGTCCTCAATTTCAACTAATAATGAGGCCACATTGTTTTCTAAAACATTGTTAGATAATTTTCAGATTACATTCCTAATGGAGAAATGTATTGCATGTAACTTTTTTAGCATACTTTTATCAGTTAATTATTATTTACTATAGGTGTGTCTACTACATAGGGCATCTGATTCATTACATAGCCTTTATTATTGTCATCACTAAAAAGGATTTTTTCATGAATTCTGATAGCTTGTTTGTGAAAAGTTTACAAGAAGGGAAAATAGTTAAGAATCAGTTTAAATTGTACAGGCTGTTTCATGCTTTTTGTGCTTCCTGCCAGTTATATTAGGTAAGCTTAGGTTACTCTTCAGGGAGCATAGGATGGGCTGTAGGTAATTAGATTGCACAAGTCTATTTTATGGTATGGTAACTAGTATTTATAGGGGAACATTGTTAAAGTAACCTCAGCTCGAGACCAGTCTTTGGGACTGCTTTCTTTTTTCCATTTTATGCCTTCTTTTACTGATGATTTATTATCTTTGCTTCTTCTTCCTTCTTCTTCCTTCTTAACTTGTTTCTATGTGCAGGTGATCTTGTGTAGGAGCACACCTTTTATATAGATTCCTAGTCCTTTTTAGTCTATATTTAATGGTCCCTACTCTTTAGTATGAGATAGATTGAGTTACCGCAGTACTGCTGTCATTACTACTGCTAAGTTACATTAGATGAAATAAGATTAGGCTAGGGAAGGTTTGTTTTGTTAATTTTATATGACATAAAGAAGTCACAACTTTTCAGTGTGAGAGTGATATAAATATCTATTTATAATAATTTTCAATGCAGTAATCATTTTGAAGGTGTGTTTTTAGAGCTCAAAAAAAAGTCTTACCAACGATACCAAAATGAAGGTTGTAATGTGAATAAGACACTGTATGCAAGAGGCTGGCTTGAGGAAAATATTAATAATTTTATCTACATTTTTACATTTCTAAATTTGAAACCCTGCACAATTTATGATATTTTGTAATATTGATGATTTTATAGCTAGTTTTATTGTTTGCAATTGCATCTACTATATTTATAAATAAAAACTAAGCTAACCTATTTATAGCTAAAATAATCTAAGTTAATGTAATTTAATAACCTATCATAACTTAATCTAACCTAACATTACTATAATTAGTAATTAATCTTTCTCAGTTGTAATTTTGCTATTCAGAAAATGTCAAGTGTTGCCAGAATTTCTGTGATGGGGGTAATAATCTGGACCTTAACCAAATATTTCTCTATGTCCCATTCATTAGGCATAGAAATGTGAGCCCCTTGCAATATAAAAGTGGGCACCTTGACCTAGGGATAGTGAGCTCAGGTAAACATTCTGTCATGAACTGTTAAAAATTAGATTCTGCATGAGGGAATTCAGGACTTGTAAATGCATCTCATAGACAAAGTCACAAGGGGATTTTGATTTTTTGTTGCCATGATACTGTTGGTGTGCATCTGCTGGAAGCCCTTTTTTTGCTGCATGAGAAGCACTTGAATGGTTTTGTTTTTAATCCAGATGTGCATTAGTACTCTTCCCTCTTCATCTCATTTCATCTCTTGAGATTCTGATATATTTTAATCCTTGCATATAACTTTTTTAACATGATAGGCTGTACCAAGTTGAAGTTTACTACCAACTGATGCACTGAGATTTGATACATGCAAGTTCAAATTTGGAGAAAGTTTCAGTTGAGCAGTAATAGTTCGTAAACCTGATTGGGTGTCTTATTTGCTAGAGGTTAAACTACACAAAATACCACAAATTTTCAGGCATGTTTCACTTTATGCTTTTCTGTTCTACTTGAGGTACTTCGCTGAAGAAGAGGAAGCCAACAATGACTTGGATGCAGATTTACCGTACCAGCCTGCCCCTGGGTCCCCAGGCCCTATGGCTTCCAAGGACGACCCTGACTCAGAAGAAGACCCTCTTGATGCTTTCATGGTTGCAATAGAGCAGCAAGTAAGTCAGGTTTTGTGAATAGATTTCTGTTCATTTATGTGATTACTTCCTTGTTTAGAGGATTACTTCCTGCTTAAAATGAACTGATGTGTTTTATTTGTTCCAGTGTGGAAATCTGTTCTATTTAATTTTTCTGTTTATATTTCAGTCTAAGTATTTACATATTAATAGGTTTATATGTGTCATTTAGATAGTTTAAAATATATTATTTTTTAATTTGGTATTTATCTAAATGTTTACATATTCACAAACCTATATGTGTAATTTAGATACTTCAAGATATATTATTTTCGATTTGGTGTTTGTCCAAATTTAAAATAAGAATGTACTTGAAATCATTAGTTTATCTTCATATTTTCATCTCCATTCTAGCTTCATATTTTCATCTTCTGTACAGCAAAAAAAATTGGTTTGTTCTGAAGTTGACACTCACCGGCATGGACATACAGTTTTTTGAGGATGCAAACATGCTATGTAGTTTCAAAAAAATTTGATTGTATATACATAAGTCGTGTTTTGTAACTGGCTTATGCTTAGTTTGTTACTCTATAGGGATTATTGTTCTGCTGAATTTATCACAGCACCTTGGAACTCATCCTCAATGAAATTTGTCAGGGTCTGCAAATCTTGTCCAGAGTGTTTCAAATGAAGCATTGTGACATTCTGACATCACTGTGCATCATGGTAACCCTTTACTGTCCATTTGGATTTGAAGATCTACCTACTTTCAAGAGGATACTCTTATTTCTTATTAAAAGCTAAATTCAACCTTATTGCTTATACACATATGCAAGGTTTCAGCTAGTTTTTTGTGCAAAACTAAATGCAATGCAGTCTTATTGCCAAAAATACTTCAGTCTGTAAACAGTCAAGTATCCAGAGTCACTGCGGCCATTGTCTTCTAACACGACTGTGCCACAGGTAAAGCGTGAAGATAAACGCACGGCCGTGAATACGGATGCAGCTGCAAAAGGCAGCAGTTCTGGAGGCTGTGGCAGCACGACTGTAGAGTCCAAGGGAGTCAGGCAGGACATTGATGAGGAGGATGATGAGGAGTCTTACTACAGATATATTGAAGAAAACCCCAATGCTGGCAAGTGAGTGGTTTTGTGTGCTAATTTGCTGACTTCTTTAGTCTATCGTGTGTGGTGCTGGTCATTCTGCAGTTGGCTTCAGTTCATTAGTAACATGTTTGAAAAACTCTACTGATAATTGGTAGCCAAATTGGAATAATAAATGAAGGAAATTTACTTGCAGTTCTCATAGGTTTGGAGCAAATTTTGCACGGGTTCTGAAAGTATCTACTTTTTATGTGTAAATAAAGAATAACCTTATTATATTGACAACAAAAACTGCTTATTTTTGAGACATGTTGATCCTTTTTTTGTCATGAATGTTTTCAGGCCCACGTGAGTTAGTGTTGAAGGATGATAGAACAATTCACTGATATTCTCTCTGCAAATTTATGCGGTGGTTACAGAAACGCCTCTTGACTGAAACTAATTTGTTTGAATTACCTTCTAGATTTCTTCACTTTCCAAGCTAATTCACTACTTCATAAAGATTGTTAGTTATTTGTTGGAACTTCAAGTGGCTCACATGAGTAGTTGCATACAGAATTTTTTCTCAAATCACAAGCAAATGAACTAATGGCACTCATTTAGTTAAGAATGAAACCATGCCAAAATCATAGAATATACCAGTATATTCTTCAAATGATTACTCTATTATAGTATTATCTCTAATTTTAGATGCTAATGTGTGGCTGATATGAAATAGTAAAGAATAATTCTGCAGCAAAGGTCTAGTACAAATAATTGAGATGACCCCAAAATTTAGTTTTATTTTCAGTTTCAGTTGGGATTGAATAACTGCATAATAATTATAGGTCAGATTTTCTCCAATTAAGGTGAAGTAATTTCAGTGGGGACTCTAGCATGGGTGTCTGCTTGACTGCTGTCTCTGTTCACAACCATTTACTGTGTGTGAAGCTTATCTGGTACATATTTCTGCAAGCAATAATATAATTTAAGGCTGATAATTTCATCCATGATAGTTTCACTATTTAATTCTGTAGCTTAGGAAATCCTCGATAAGTTGTCTGTATTACAGGACTTCCTTACCAGCGCTGCAATGCTTTATATGTCCTATTTGTACAGACAAGCAGATGACAGTGAAGAAGAGGTCGAGTATGACGCTGAAGGCAACCCCATCATCACCAAAAAGTCCAAAGTTATTGACCCTCTGCCTCCCATTGACCATTCCACCATGCACTACCCCGACTTCACCAAGAACTTCTATCAGGAACACGAGGACATCGCTGGGCTGGACCACGCTCAGGTCTCAGAACTGAGACGCAAGCTTGGCATCACGGTGAGCTTTCATTAATATTTTTCTTCTATTTTAGTAATTTCTATGTTGATACCATTTTTGTTTGTTTGGTTACAACCTGCAGCACTGTTTCCCAGCATTACATTAAGTAGTTCACTCCTAATATTTTTTATTGTTATTGTAGCGTATCAATTATACCATATGAGGATAATTGAGTGTGAGGAATAACGCCCCAATTTGTCTTGTTGGAGGGTGTGTGTGTGTGTGTGATGGTAATTTTGCCTGGATGCTGAACTTATCTCGTGTTATTTAAAGTTTTTATTTTTGAATTTCTTCAAAATCTATTTTTGCATTTCAACTTGTGTGGCATTCCAATTTATGATTTGGGCTAAATTTACGTTTCATATGTAAAACTTTACTTTCTAGTTGAAAACTACTTCAGGGAGCTTTTCACGTGGTAATATGTTTATGTATTTAACCAGTTTTTCTTTAAATGAGACCTAAACTCCTGTTTCATTCACTATATCACCTGATTAAAACTACTCTATTTTGAGTTGTCAACAATTTACTTTATGCTCGAGTGTTTCACCAATTTGAGCGTAAATATTAATATGTAAATGCTTAGAAAAATTGTGAATACTGCGCCCAAATTCAATATGCCGTTTGTGTGTGGCTGGCAGGTGACAGGCTTCGCTGCCCCTAAGCCCGTCTCGAGTTTCGGACACTTCGGCTTCGACGAGGCGCTACTGAAGGCCGTGCGCAAGTCCGAGTACACGCAGCCCACCCCCATACAGGCCCAGGCTGTGCCCGTGGCGCTCAGCGGTCGCGACATCATAGGTCTGAACCACTTCTTTCTTCTAGAATTCATTAAACCTGTGCTGAATGTTCCCGGAAAATATCCACTAACGATAGGTGTTATGGCCGTCACTAATAAATTAATAATTTGTAGCGGAAAAGCAGGCTGAAGTGTTCATCACAAGTTTATCAAGTGACAATGTTATGAGTTTGAGTGTGTGGTTGATATTTTGCTTGTTGTTTGGGTCACAAAACACGATTTTGAGATAAAATGCTTAGAGCAAGAACTTGTATAGAACTAAGAGACTTCTTCATGCCGAAGTCGGCTAAGCTTGATAATTTAGTTAGTACGTTCCTTGTATTGTAATGAGGTGCGTGTCCTGTTTTATATCTTTTTTGTATTCAGAGGGCGTGTTAGCAGCAGCCAAAAGTTTGTTTAAATTGGTTCGTAAGCAATGTTTAAACAAATCTGAATAGAGAAAATACATAGAGTAAAAATCGTGCTTCTTAAATTTTTCTTACTTCACTTCAAAGTCATACCGTATCAGCTAAATACGTCGGGTGTTTCAAGAGTGAGTTATATGTCTTTTTCAATATATTTGAAAACAAAATATCTAGAATGAACAAAATTATATACCACTTAGTGAAAAGAAGTCGCACGGTCGAAAATCAAGGCAGTCATTGGATAGAGTATGACACAACAAATCTTGCAATATCAAATAGCTTGCTTACAAGTTTGATTATTTAGTTATTAATTTTGCAGTGATCTTAAGTATTACCTAAAATAAAATATCGAATGAACCTAGCATGAATGTCTGCCCTCATGTATGCATGCATGGATGATATGCTAAACTGAGCTCGGAAAATGAAGCTGCAACTTACGCGTGGCTACGTCCTCCGTAAAAACACGCTGTAACCTATGCACCACATGCAGTATCAACATTTAATACCTAAGAAAATTGTTTATGTGTCTTATCTATGTACACCCAGGTCCGTTCCTTGGTAATTTCTCTGACTATAGATTTAAGGAATTTCGGTTGTTCAAATATTTCTCAAATATCAGAATATTATTTTGTGTTTCCATATTTCTCATAACTATATATGTTGGTCTAATAGTGTCATCGTCAATAGTGTCAGAAGTAGAGCAGTTGTCCTGGTGCAGCTAGGACTTGCAGTTTGACGACTATTAACAATCAACCTATTTAGTATTTTAATGTATCTTGCGATTTCCATTTCAAGAAATAAGAATATTTGCAGTATTCAGATTACTCACAAATGTATATAACATGAAAATACTTAAGGAAACTAATGTTTTGTAAATGATGAATCCCTACTTCAAAATGAGCCAACTCGTAGGAATAATTTCATTCATTACAATAGCGCATACCGTCAATGGTGAAATTTTTTCATAATTTACCACTCGTGGAGTATTTCGTATTCCTATGTGCACCATACGTTCCCTGCTTTCATTGTTAGTTTTTGTCTTGTAACTCCAGTGTTTGAAATGGGCATTAAATTTCTAAAGCATTGCCTATTGACTTGTAAATACTGATTTCGTCACTAACAGTTGTGCAACTCGCACTCACACAATCTCCGATCGCGTTGTTTCCTACACCTCGAACCATGCTTGAAAGTGCGTTATGCAATTTCACATTAGAAGACTTCATAAGAAAATGTGTTTGGCTAGTAACTCATAGTGTTGGTGTTCATAAGAAAATGTGTTTGGCTAGTAACTCATGGTATTGGTGTTCATAAGAAAATATGTTTGGCTATTAACTCATGGTGTTGGTGTGCAGGAATTGCGAAGACGGGCAGCGGAAAGACCGCAGCGTTCTTGTGGCCGCTGCTGATGCACATCATGGACCAGCCCGAACTTGCGCCTGGAGATGGACCCATCGGTCTCATTCTAGCTCCCACGAGGGAACTGGCGCAGCAAATCTACACTGAAGCTAAAAAGTTAGTCTTTGTATCTTGACGCCAGTCCTGTGACATTATGCTTTCGTATGATTTGTATGGCGCAGAAACCTTGTACCCGTACTAATGATGAATATCGTATGCGTGCATCACGATTTGTTATTCAGGGGTTTGCCAAAAGCCGCCCCCACATTTTGGTTGATCGCAAGGTAGGTATTTCTTAAATATCATAACAATTGCAAAATAACAGATGAATATGTTAATATTGTTCATTATAATATTGGAGGCAAAAAATATCCAATTTGATAAACACACTACGAGTGGTTAACTGCCATCACACTTTTTAAGACACCCTGTAGATTATAATGGCTTTGGGAGAAGAGGAACGTTGATCCATTTCTTGCTAAGCGATAGCAGGAGCGCGACCGTTTGATGATGCGTTGCAGGTTCGGCAAGGTGTACAATATTAACGTGGTGTGCGCGTACGGAGGAGGGAGCAAGTGGGAGCAGAGTAAGGCTCTGGAAGCTGGGGCAGAGCTGGTGGTGGGGACACCAGGACGCGTCATCGACATGGTAAAGATGAAGGCCACCAGTCTCTCCCGCGTCACCTTCCTCGTGCTCGACGAGGCTGACAGGATGTTTGACATGGGATTTGAACCTCAGGTAATGTGGAAATGCGACATGGAATTTGTTGAGACAGAAAATCGTGTCTTAGAAGTTTTGATGAATCTTGATTATTTGAATTAAGATTTGTTGCAACTTGAATCTGGATTATGATGTACATTTTTCATTGTTACCTTGGATATGTATGAAACTTCTTTACGACTTAGGATTACTGAATTGAGATAGTTCATTTTATTATTCTTGATGTATTTTTCAAGGATTAGTTAACTGTTTTTGAATTTCAAGTATATGATAATTTTTTTCACCCAGTCAGAAATAATGAGGCAGCTTTTGAATATCTTACTCTCTGAAGGTACTCTTCATAACTAAGGGGAATTCAGCAACTCTATCATTAGACTTATAATACAGGGTGAGCATGCGAGCTGTAGACGCTTTTTGGAATATTAAACATATTCAATTGAAATTTTTTGAGAAATCTTGACTAAATTTTACGTTAGTGTTACGTTTAATGAATAGATGTTTTTCATAGAAGTTTATTTTCTTTATTTAGTTATTAGGAATAAAATTAGCTAAGCTGTTAGTAAACTGTACAAGGCAGGAAAGAAACCAGTAAAAATCTTAGATCAAGCCTCGTGTGAGCTGGTCAGGCGTTTACAATTTTATTACTCCTTGAAACACCTTGAAAAAACGGGGTCGCATTTGTCAAGAACAAGAAGCACTCCAAATTGGTCAACTAGAACACCCAACTGATTACAAATACAAGAGGAAAATTGGGAGGAACCCAAGGACAAACAATAGGGAACTCGCTTCAGCAGTCTGTGTCAGCTATGCTACCCTGCAAAATGTACTGAAGAAGGATTGAAAGCTATCACTTTACAAGAGGAGTAAAGTTCAACTGCTGGCTGAACACACAAAAGCAAAAAGGATGAGTCGAGCAACGGTTCTTCTGGAAAAACTGAGTGTTGGCACTTGGCCTCCAGTGTTGTGGACTGACGAAGAATTATTCATTGTTCAAGAAGTTTACAACCTCCAAAATGACCGTATATACGCTAAAACTAAGCAAGACATCCCTGTGAAAATGCGTCTGTTTTTCCAGCACCAAAAATCGGCCTCCAAAAGGGTTTAGAGTGGTATGAAAGCGACAGGGCAAAAAACTCTGCTTATATTCAAGGAAGAAGAGGTAGAGGTAAACCAGCACACGTATCTGAACTTATTGAAGAACGACTTGATTCCTTGGATTCATACCACATTTGGTGAATCTGGAATATCTCTTCAACATTGTGGAGCCACCTCCCATGTAGCCAACCTTGTTTAAAATTAGTGTAGGAACAATATGGCTGGTTTCTGGTTCACGGAGTTGTGGTGTCCTTCTTCATCAGATTTAAACCCCGTGGACAAAGAAACCCTTTCATTCAATCATCATAATGTTGATGCTTTTAAAGCAAAACTTATGCAATGCTGGGAAGGCATGTCACCTGAAACTATCCGTGCGACATGAGGTCAGGTTACCGATAGTTTGAAACGTGTTTCTGAATGATACCGGTAGATATATCGAACTTTGAAGGGAAAATATAAGCTGCATTGCATTGTTATTATTCTAAGTAGAAAAGTTATCATTAACTTTGCAGTACTGAAGCGTTATTCGTTTAAATTTTTGTTTATGCTTTGTTTGATCATGCTGTGGAATTGGCTTACATTTTATGTTTTAGTGGAATGAAAATATTCCAAGTCTGTACTATTTGTCGATGCACTTGCTTCTGCATTGTGGCCCGAGTACATGTTTGAAAGTTCAGCTTCTTACACGTGAACGGATTGCTTTGTGTGGTCATTTGGATGTTGGGGTTTATTCAAACCACCGACCCCGAGACTGACGCAGCTGATGCTACGCATTGATGATCTTTATGCTAGCGAGAAATGATGTCGCGTCAATGTTGAGATGATTTTAATTGTGTTTTTATTTTACTTTGAGGGGCACTGTGGAAGAATTCGATTGCCGTATATTGTGCAGTAGCTACCCCTCAGGGGGCATAGGAAAGGCAGTCGAGTTGGAAAGGTCCATCGTATGCTATGGAGACAGGTAACTTCTGGGTGGTAGTGCTGGGTTACTTCAGCAACAGATAGGCCTTCGCGGTTTCTGTCTTTCATTACCACTTTAATTCATTTAATTTTCACACCTTCGCTGTCTTTTCTACCTTTTTACTCTTAACGTGTTTCTATGCGCAGGGGATCCTGTGTGGGGACACACCTTCTGCATAGATTCCCCGTTTTCTACAGTCTAAACTAAATGGTTCTTTTTCACTGGTTGTGACATAGTCTGAGTATCTGAAGGGATACAATTTAATGAATCTATACCACTACAACTGCTACTTCTATTTGGGCAAGCTAAATAGTCCTGTTTTCTGCAGGAATAGGGTTCCATTATTCAGAACAAGGAAGGAAGCTAGTGATTGGTATCGGGTGCTGGTGAGGTTGAGACATGATTGTGCGGTGTGGGAGCAGTATAAAAAAATTATTTCAGATTTTAAACTTAGATGTAAACGGCGGTACGTATAAGCCGTAAGTTTTTTTTGCTGGTAACTGATTAGTTCACGTGTAGATGAAATATTCCATAGATTTGTTGCTGAACTTGTGAACGTCAGGTGCATAAGTAAATCTATGCAGGAAACGTTGCCGAAGACCTAGCTTGTTTAGAAGAGTGGTTATCGTTTGCTCGCGCGTGCTGGCCTCGCGCTGACCTGTAACTTCCATGGCTCAGGTGCGTAGCATCTGCGACCACGTGCGTCCTGACCGGCAGACGCTGCTCTTCTCGGCCACCTTCAAGAAGAAGGTGGAGCGTCTAGCCAGAGACGCCCTCACCGACCCCATCAGGATTGTGCAGGGCGAGCTGGGAGAGGCAAATGAAGACATTGAGCAGGTTAGTACTTGAGTTACAAGTGGTTGTTTTCCTCACTGAACTTCTAATGTGGCTATACAAAGATCATACTATGTGTGGGTCATTACTTGTTGAGAATAAATCCATAAAGGAACCAACTGAATATGAATGACAGTTCAAAGAAAGAAAGATAAATTGTGTATTCGGAAATCAGTCACATGTAAAGAATGGTACATCGGGTTTTCGAACACCAAGATTACAGCCTTAAAATTATGTGTGGAAGTCGAATTGAAACTTCTAATTGTGATTCTTAATTCGGAGATAAGCATCAAAAGTTAAAATTAACCAACGTCATCGCGTAAATTTTAGGCATATCTCTCAAAATACAAACCTACAGTCTAGATATTGGCCATAACAACCTGAATGTTCTGATAGATAAGATCGTTGAACTTGTTACGAATTGTGCAGAATGAGACATGTATAATTTGAATTAGATTTTCAGTGGGACAGAGCGATTTGTGCCATTTAGTTCTCGCGAAACGCATATTAATCTGTGTGATGCGAGTTCACAGTTGTACTGTGTAAACTTATGCTATAAGGGTGAAAAACAAATCATTTATTCCGAAAGTATGTGACACACATGATACAAGATATCGTAAATTAATTTGAAATAATTAAACATGAATTCAGTGGCATAAGAAAAATGCAAGTGATAATAACTCTTTAACTATGATTTCTAATTTGGTAATTGATCGCCCTCGCCCAATGCGATATGATGAAAAATCTACAAAACTAAAATTACTGTACAAATTCGCTAAATACTTTGTCACACATAGAAAAATCGAAAGTCGCATTAAAAGACAAACTATTGAAATAAGAACACACTGCTTGACCTGTTAGTTGAACATACAGTGAAATATCGATGACTTAGAGTACATAGAGCTGTGTTGCATTAAAATGATTCAACTATAATAATTTCCCATATCGTGATTCGTGCGAGGTGCTACGAACATTGCCACTCCTTAATACTGATACTTGTTGACAAAAATTATGGTAAAAGAATCAAGTAGCAAATAATAGAGGGTATGAACGAAAAAAAAAATGCGTTTCACTAGGCTTTAGCACAATCAGGAACTGATATTTTACAATAGAGGTGTATCATAACAAATTTTTTAAGGTTCTACATCCACATTCTTGCGCGTTAACTAGCATTGCCACGATAGCTCCGCACTCGCTCTGTGAAAGCCAGTGTCAATTGCCGTTGAAAACGTACACAAGAAAATAAAACATGTATTCTGAGACAGGTGGTTTCAGAGGAGTCTTGTATAATCACAGCGCGTAACGCAAACATTTTACGTTGAACAACGCTAAAGCAAATTTCGAGGCTCAATTTGGAAAAAGGTTCTACACCTACTAGCTCTCGCACGACGTTAGATGGGCAAGAAAACTAAACGCATATTCTGGGACAACGCTCTTAGCCGGTATGTACAAGTTCTGTTCATGATTACAGCGCAAGCATCTTAGAATGAGCGACGCTAAAGCAAATTTCGAGGCTAGTAATGGAAACATTTACATATGTACACGGATATATACTCTGATATGTATATGTGTGCGTTATTGCTGAGACTCAAAATGACATTGTCCTTGAAATCTTTTGGTGACCGGGGATTTTTTAGTTACAGAGGAAAATTATTCCATAGCGAGGCTCCTGAGATTGGCTGAGCTTTTTGCCCTATGTCGGATGTCCGGTAGCTTAGAAGGACGTCATTTCTCCTATTCTGTGTTTTATTTAGAGTTGGGGGCAGGAATTTTACGATTGTTGCATTCCTCTGAGGGAGGTATAAAGTGGAAAAATATAACGTGCTTTGCGAATGAGAAACCTTTGCTACATGGGGATCCAGCTCAATTTTTTCAAGAGAGGGGTTGCATGATCACATTTCATAAAATAACCTTTCCAAACAACCTTGGTAGCGAAATTCATGCATTTATGTAACTTTCTGAAGAAATTTAGGTCCATCTCCCCACACCAAACTACAGAAGTCGAAAAGTGATAATACTAGAGATTGAATTGCTAAAATTTTGTTTTTTTTCGTCCAACACGTTCTTCACCCGATGAAGAAGCATCAAGGTTCCATTGATTTTATTACTTGTTTTTTCTCTATGGATTTTAAAGGTCATGTTTTGGTCAAACCACACCCCTAGATTTTTTACTTTATGTCCAGGCTCGATTGCCTCGTTCCCAAGAGTCCGAGTAAGTTTAAAAAGCTTGAGTAGACTTGATTTTCTAACTAAGAAGCTTCGCAAAATCGCTCGAGTTCAGGGCTTCTTAATGATACTAATTATGTTGCATGCCTACAGTTCACTGGTGGTCCTGCTCCTTACGAAAAAATAAGTTTGCTCACTATTTTGTTTCTTTACACATGTATAATTTCAACGTTTTACTTCACTTAATTCATTTTATGGATCTATGTAGCCGCAAAATGACGAAATGTAATCTAATTATATATCTATATGATGAATTACGATACCTATTTATTGGTAAGGTGCGTCAGCTTCACTTTTGAGAATATAAATTACGGAAATTATTTTCCACGGGGACAGAGCGTGTACGTGTTCAGTCGGCATGACCAGAAATGGTCGTGGCTGACCCGACGCCTCGTCAGCTTCATGGCCTCGGGGTCTGTCCTGATCTTCGTCACTCGAAAAGACAACGCCGAGGAGCTCTCCAAGAACCTCAAAGTCAAGGGTGAGACGAATTTGTAGGACAGATGGTTTGGCGATTGTGCATCCACTCCTCTGTTTTGAATCGGGGTCCTTGTCGCTTAAATTAATTCATTCTTCAGAATTACCTCCAGTTTCATTTATTCTTGCTGATAATACTGGTGTTATACGTGCACGAGATTTTCATATTCGTATTTGCGCTTCATTAGTTCCATGTTTCGGTAACTCTTTGTTTTCGTTGTGTCTCACGACTTCAGCGGAGCGTAAGGAAAGCGTGTCACACAAAAGTCTGGTTATAAAATTATATTTAGGTAGGTATTGCGTTTTATAGTTTTGTATATAAGATATGTTTTTTAAAACTTCATTCTTTTAACGATTTGTCTCGGCAAAGAATTTCTAATCCATACGCTATTTTTGTCGCTAAATACGAGTACAGTGCTGTTGTTATTCTACAATGGCCGCAACGATGGAATAAGAGCATCAGATTTTTGGGTTTGACTGTCGCATGTTACGGTGTGGTAAAGAACAGAGCCTCGGTGACAGTTATAGCTCATGCGAGTCACTCTAAGTAAATTACGGAAGTTTCGCTTCGTTTTATGCATATTCCCAACGTTGTATTGCGCTCCTCGAATACTGCGGTTCACTGTCTATTTGTCTGAATCTTTGATTGGTGGTGACGGTGGTTGAGTGAGGAAGGTATTGTAATAACAATACTGATTTGAATATTATTTTGGTGCATTACACGTGGTGACTGCGACTTTTAAGTTTTTTGAATTTATTATACAAAGTACCGGCTCATTGTGACTCCATAAATAACCCTATTTGACCTGTTCGTTTTTCTGTACAAGTTGAGAATCTCAGCGCATTTTAGGCTGTGCTACTGAAGCGCTACCAATCCTTTCCCTGCTAGTACTACTTTCATTCCTACAGTGTGAGTGTTACTCAGTCTCACCATTAATTTTATCATTGCGGATCAGAGTTCGAGTGTTACTCGTACCATTAATTTTATCATTGCTTATCAGAGTTCGAGTGTCTGCTGCTACACGGCGACATGTCTCAGTATGAGCGCAATGAAGTGATCACGGCGTTCAAAAAAGCTGCCACCCCAATCCTGGTGGCGACGGACGTGGCTGCGCGAGGCCTCGACATCCCCCACATCCGCACCGTGGTCAACTACGACGTGGCACGCGACATCGACACCCACACGCACAGGATTGGCCGGACAGGTTTGCTCCAAACTAATGCCACCTCACCTGGCTCTTCGCTGGGGGGTCGCTCTGAAGTGACAAATTGAGCTGCTGCTTTTGGTTCACTTGCATTAGGACTCCTTCAAGTGTCTCTGAGATTGCCTTCTTCTTTATCGCCACAGTCAGCTCGGGTACTTGAATGAATTAAGTGCGAAATTGTTTTAGGTTGTAGTTTTTAACTTTTTTCTCGTTGGTTAGCTATTTATTTTACCGATGACCTCATTACGAGTTTTTATTTTATGGATACAGTGGTCAGAGGAATTTTACGTGCATTTTTGAGTTACATTAAACTCCCGCATGTTTAGTTTATATATAAAATACTCAAGCCTTTCACTTGAACGCCTGCAGCCATAGTAGTGTAGCACCCATAAACCGATGCTACACGACAGTCGGGCCCCGTTGTGGACGATTTACCCAGAAGACGGAGTGTGTGTATGGGTGTTGTAGAGTCTCCGTGCTCCTGGTGACTACCTCTTGCTGTTAGTGGGAAAATATTAATGTCTATACAGAGATAGACCATTTGTAGCAAGTATTTTTTCCTTTAGCCCTCATTTAAGAGTAAAGCTTTAATGTTATCATTGCAAGCCCACTCGACGCTCATAATACTGTCTGCTCTCTGTCACTTTAAGTTAGAAGCATTTATTGGTGCAGTGAGTTCTCTTATTATCAAAAATTGTCTTCAAACTTCAAGGTTATTTCCCATATTCTGCATTTGTATGTTCGCAACACTACCACATAGTTACATTATTCTCATTGACAGTTGAAAAACTGCTGTCAATTTTATCTCAACTTTGTTCATGGGGCAGATGTCTCGCTTAATGTATTATTAATATAACTCGCTGTTTAAATTGTAAAAAAGGAAGCTTACTAATTGCATTCAAGCTAAAGTGATGGCTAGTTTGAGTGTGACGTACATGAGGCACAGGAATTTTCCCTAAAATCGGTGTTTTGAGCGCTAAATTTTCTTTGGTGAATAACTAACGAACGAATCAGCTTCTGTTGTAATTGTTAATGAGTTCCTCGTAAAAATATGGGTTAAGTATCTAATTTTAACGTGATTTTCCTTATTTCCAACTTACCTGAGAAAAATTCCGTGCTAACACGAACTCAACGACACTGGGTATTGGGAGAGCGTCTAGTCCTAGCGTTAAGGTATGATGTTTTAGGACCCGGCACCGACAAAGCATGTCAAGGTTTTTTCCATCTCTTAACATGCCCTTTTATTGTTATTTCAGCACGTACATCTTTGTGATAACATGTGATCGTAGAATTGGAAAAGTGGGACCCAGAGAGAGCTTGGTGCTTTTCGTGATTGTGCCGACGTATGCATTTCTAACCCTAGATCGTACATACGTGCAGGCCGTGCGGGCGAGAAGGGCCGAGCGGTGACTCTCATCACCGACAAAGACAAGGAGTTTGCCGGCCATCTCGTGCGCAACCTGGAGGCCGCCAACCAGGAGGTGTCCAAAGAGCTGCTTGATCTGGCGATGACCTCTCAGTGGTTCAGAAAGAGCAGGTATTTCTCATGGTCACTTCCAGTTAAGTCGGATGCTAGAGTATTTATGCTGGCCTTCACATGGAAACATTTCTATCTTGCCACTTCTAATTTTTTCTCTATTTTCCTTTTAGGTGAATACCTAGTTGCTTTCTAGTTCTTTGCGTTTATATGCAAAACACACGTTATACGCGAAACACATGTTATTTATAAAATTAACGCTTAAGCGTTAATTTTGTTGATAACGAGTTGTTAATCCAGGCTTGCTAAGTTTTGTACCAAAAGTGCCTTGGCCTAACTCTGTCTCAAAAACACATAAGTTGACTCAGACTTCTCCTTGAAATGACTTCATTTGCAACCATTTTCATAGCAGCTGTTGGTTCATGGTTGGGATCGCGTTTTGTAATCGAGTTTTTATGCAAATGTTGGATCTTTTACGTTCACTAATGTAAAACTAGGTCGGTCATATTTGTTTACGTTGCAATCTGAATATCGGTGTTTTGATGTTGGTACTCTCGAGCAACGAGTACTTAACCCAAATAAAGTATTGATAACAATATTTTTGCATTTTTAAATTAATTTAATAACATTCCACCATGTTGATCATACTACACGAGATATATAAATTATTCTCAAGTTATATTTTAGCAATTCAATAAATTCTACTTGGATGCCCAGACGCCAATTATAAAAAAGCTACGGTTTTTATAGGATACCCTAGAAGTCATAGAACTTATTCGGGTCCATAAGTAGCTACAGTTACCAATGTCCATTGAAACTGTTCATGAAATCCATGTCTGTAATTTTAATTCATGTAACTCTCGTTATATTTAATTCTTTTTTAAAGTTACAAAATTCTCAGCTCAAATACTTTTTCCACTGTTCGGAGGGAATTCACGAATATTCGTTGCACAACGCCAAACTTTCTCGTGTATTTCGGTATGGTGCAATGATAGCAGTAAATAAAATACTTTTGGTCTTCTTAACACATGATAGCATTGACCCATTAGTGCCGATATTTTTTAATGATACGGATAAACTGCCTCTTGTGGCCTGTATATCCGTCACTTACGCATCAGCGCGCCCCAATGCAGCTTTCGAGGTGCTCTACAAGGCGTTGGTTGAGGAATGTTAGGTCAGAGCACAATTGAGGATTAACTGGCTGAACTAGACCCAGGTCCCGCCACTTGATACTTTTCTGCGCTGTCATTCGTGCGAGTCGGCGTAAATAATGTTGAGAAATTGAGTGTTACATTTTTCTTAAATAGCGGCACTGTAGAAGTTTTATCGCTTTCATCGAATGACATCAAACTTGATTCGTGTTGTGAGAATACTTGTATAACACTAAAAACTAGACTTCGAAAAAAAAGCTATACTTCTTTATATGTTGTATGAATTAGGTGGACTGAAATTGTTGAAAAGAACTTTGTGTTAGAGTAACTTTCGTTATGTACATTTCTTTTGCATAAACTTTGTGAGCGGCAGTAGTATTCTATAGTATAATCAATTATTTCCAGACGTTTATTCTTCCAGAATCAGATATCAACGAATAGGACGCTAGAAAAGTTCAATTTATTATAAGATCCACAAGTAACGTATGAATATCGTGCTTTCATCCCATAAAAACATTGAGGAATCTATGTATAATTTTCTAATGCTAAATGTTACAAAGATGCTGAATTCAGTAAAAACGTATAAATCCCAGGTTCAAGGGCGGTAAAGCGAAGCAGCTTGGAGGGCGAGGCCTAGGCTTCAGAGAGCGACCAGGGCTGGGGTCCAGTGACACGAGCAGCAGTCGCAGCAGCAGCAGCGGTGGTGTTGGCGGTGCTATTGGTGCAGGGAGTTCTAAGCCCATGGGCCCGGCAGGCCAGGCTTATAGCGGAGTCCCGGATGCTTCAGGTCCCGCCACCAACAGACTGTCAGCCCTGCGTGCCGCTTTTGAGGCCCAGTACAAGTCACAGGTCAGTGCTCCTAGTGCGGGAGAAAAAACATAGAAAAATAAGGTCTGAGTAAGAGGAATTACATCTTGTATCAACGCTCTACTGGTATGTTATGGTTTGATTATTTTGAGTGTGTACTGCTATCTGCAATTGGCTTGTCGAAGAAGAGAATACTTGATGACAGTGTCACTTGTTTTTCATCGTGGAAACTTCACTTTCCTTAGACGGTTCAATTGTAGCACCTAGCTCAGGATAAGAAGAGTTGCCGAAGTCAGGTCGGGAGACTTTCTTTTCTCTATTTTATTTCTGTCTGCAACGTGTCTTACAAGCGGTATGGACTTCCTTCTTCATTTCTCTTTTTTTCCTGGCGGTAGTCGTTCTGTGTCCTCCCTGTAACCTCTGTCTATTTGATATGCATCATTTTCGAATAACCAAAAAACTGCTGCTAGGACAAAAATTCTGATTTACGCTTTATTCCTATGTTGTTTTTGATTCGTGGTTTTGCGGTATAAAAATTAACTCTGGCTTGACAAAACGCATTTATTGCAACTTCAATGAAAAAAAAACGTCATAAGGAATGCTCAACTGAAATACCCTATGAAATATTGATCAGAAATGTCAATTATTGGTGATGACCAGTTTTCATTCTTGAAAATTTCCCGAACTCAGTTTATGAATATTTCATCCTCATCGTTTTTTTTCGGTACCAGCTTGTAGAAAGGTCTTCCGTTGGTCAGCGCATGAAAGCTAAATGAGACTCTTGTGATTGCGAAGCAAGAGATTAATTAGAATATAAGTATAATAGCTGTTTAGGCAGAATAACAGTTCAACGGAACGTTTCTAGAAACTAACACCAAAATGGATTCTGGGCGAATTATTTTTTTTTTACAAAATCCAAGGTTCGTTATTACGCGTAGCACCACTCAGCGGTCTGTACAAGTGGTGCGTGTGTAGCGTCCTGGTTTACGATACCTACAAGAACATGAGAATGTTTTCAAAGTTTAAAACAGTAAAGGGTATATTAATTTTAAATCCTCTTCACTTCAAAAATGTAAGATACTATCATTTAAGTAGCTTAGTTTTTGTTCATTATTTCACAAGCTCTCTGTAGTTACGTCACTGATTCTTTAAGCTAAGTTCTGTGTTAATTCCCAAAAAATATTAGGTACCGTAATATAAACCTTTTCGTTCATATATCCCTAAAGGATAAAAATCGAGAGGATTGTAGATTTAGAGATATGGACTGCCACGAAACGTCACCGCAACGCGAAATTATCAGGTGTGAAAGAATATTTTTTGGCCTACTTTAGATTTCCTTGCCATGTGAGCTGTGTAGCTGTATCCAATTTGTTGAAAGTAAATATTCCTTACGTTCATATTTTGCGGCTGAGGCTACAAATAATATTCAGTTATGTTTCCACAGCGTTCAACTTTAAACACCGAGTTACCACCAGTAGTATCTTCAAAAAAATGATTTAGATATTTTGAACATGATTCTGTTGAGCTCGGTTTACTGATTTTGATGCCCATTTCTCTTATGATGTTCTTTTTAGCATCTTTCAAGACATGATATTTTATGCTAGTTCTGACTTTGTAATACAATAAATGTAATCTATTAGAAGACAAATTTCGTAATTTTTGCTTGCCGATTATACGGGTACTGCATTCTTAAATTGAAGAGAGTAATGTGTTATAATTATCGGTAAAACGAGTAAAACTCTTCAAAAAATTTCAATTATCTTCTATAATTTGAAATCATCAAGAATTCATTTCTGAGTTTTCTTATAGATTTCTAAAACATTAAGTTAGTTATTCACCATTATTGCTTTAGCTATGTTTGAAAAAGAACAATAAGTTGTTTGATATTTTAACTAAACTCGTTAGAAAGTTTAGTGGAAAGTTAGCTGTAAGAAATCACAATTTTAATATTTCTGTTAATCTCAAAACGTGACGAGTACTTTTCCCCCCTTATTTCAATCAGGTAGGGTAACAAAATATTTCTGTGCAAAGCGTACACATTTGATGCAAGACCCCACAGGGGTATAAAATAGGCAATATAGGTTAGTTCGGTGTGTCTATCGTATGATATGGGGACTGGCAACCCCCGGGGGAGGGGCATGGTTAACTTGCCTCAGCTACAGATAGGCTTTCGGGATATTTATCTTTCATACCCATTTTTATTTTAATTTTCACACCTTCGCTATCTATTCTTTGCCTTTCCTTTTTCTTGATTTACAACTTATTTTTAAGTGTAGGGATCTTGTGTGGGAACACACCTTGTGTATTGATTCCTCGTTCTCTATAGTCTATAATTAAAAGGTCACTTCCCTTCGCTCTCTTAAGATCGCATTTTTTTACCATGTGAGTGCGGGACTTCAAACCAACTGGTAATTTAATCTCTGAAGCAAGATGTACTGTCATAAATAGAATTTATCGCTGAACACCCTTGCTTCTATACCTAATTTTTTTTTTCAGCTGGAAGGATCAAGGAACTTTGAGGAAGAGTATATTGCTCACATACGAGTGATACGGCACAGTTGAAAATGCAGCAGCTGTCGCTGTTTTATGATGTGGTAGTACCAGAACTGTTGAAGGAGATAAATATTTATTATCTAATTTTGTTAATTTTCCTACAGTTCACTCCAAGCAATGCAGACCCCGCATGGCAGAGCACAGCGGAGGGTTCTCATTATGCTAAGTTGGCTGAACGTGAGAAGGTCAAGGAAAGTGAAGAGGAAACGAAAAGACGGAAGAAATCTCGCTGGGGAGACTAATAATTCCCTGTTCTGCGAAGGTTCGTGTACATCTACAGCATAGAAGATAAGTTTGCAGAGTAAGGAAATTGTACAGCCGTACGAGTTGCATAAATACTCTGAATGTTTTTTTGTTTTTTGTTGAGGCTGATACCTGGCGACTGGAATGAATTGTAACTCTTACTGGACTCTCGAAACGCAATGCTTCTGAGCTAGCTACTGTTTCGGCTTTTAAATTAACATGTAACAAATAGTGTTATTTTCAATTTCATTTATACTTGTTACTTCACTGCATTGCCAGCTATCTCTTCATCACGACTTCATTTTAAAGTCCGATTTTTCATGTTTTACCGATCACTAGTTAAGGTAGGGAACCTTCCTTGAAAGAGTATACGTATACAAACTCAAATGGGAATGACTTACTCGTGGGTTTCCTACATAAATCACAGTAGCTGTGTACTCACAGGTAAGTAAAAAAAATTAATTTTTCCTAGCACATCTATGGTTGTCTTTCTTTTTCAAGGAGGCAACAATACATAACATAACGATGATCGGTTTGAAAAAATTTCCAGGTACTTGGTGGTTCCAATTCCAGGTCAGAATTTTAGAATGTAACAGCTAAAGGAAAATGCCAATTTGCACGCCGTTATTCTAGGAATAGGTAGTAATGCAGTCATTGCAACATTGACTCCACAGTGCAAATAGCGTGGATTGAAAAATTTAACATTGTAGTATTGGCAACACTAATTAATCAAGCATAGCACTAATTAATCACCGATTATATGAAGTCAGGAATCTGTCGATAAAAATGAGTGCATTTCATTACAGTGGTTGTCAGACCAAGTATAACCAAGCGCACCATTTTTCAATATAGTGTGCGGAAAGACGTCCTCTGGCTTGTCTCCATGCGTGAGCAGTTATCAAGTATTCATTCCCTCCAAGAAAGGCACGTTAAAGTAACATTTCTGATAATAGTTACTACTAATACGGTGGTACTGTTTTGGAAAATATGCTGTAGGCACATGATTACAACTCAGTTGGCATTTAATACAGCATTGGTAAAAACGCTTGCCTTATTGGTGTAGGATCTGTTTTCGTTTATTTTTTGGTGCGATTTTGTCTTCATTCATTTAAGCAATTTTCAATGTTTCTTTCAGTGCCTCAGTTTCGTAATCTTAATGCACCATTAAGTGGCACATATAAATACACGTGCTTTCATTTGAGGCACGTGCCCTGGAATATTAAACCAAGTTATATACTTACTGATACTAAATTGAAAAACTGATGCGAACAAAGCCCAATTTAATCATTTCATACTTATGTTTTTCTTAGCTTCGAAGGCTGAGAATAACGCTGGGTGTACTGGCGTTAATAATAGCCGGTATATTTAGCATTCGAAAAAACTGTACTGAAAGGAATACAGCAAATATGTAAATATCTTTAAGAGTAATGCAGGACCAACCCAACTGTTGGTGAATTTTGAGGTTAGGAGACGATTGGGGCAAAATTTATGACCGTATAATTATTTTCTTTGTTGAAATAATGGCATGTATGCTGATAAAACCAGAAAATATCTATAAGCAACCCCGTTGAACGCGTGGGTGCGGTTTAGAAAGAGTTCAACATCTTGAGCGTACCAGTGGCGCATAACTGTCATGTAAATAATCGTTACGATAAGTTTCATAGGGAAAGACATAGCGTTAGCATACGTCGTCCTGTACTCCTTTCAAAAAATGATGAAATGTGTCCATGGCGTAATGCTGTTCGGAGAAGGCGGATTTATATCTGTAAAGCTACCTATGAAAACGGGGAGAATATTATTTTACGGACTGATTGCACCGTTAAAAAATTACCCACTTAGCAATGCATTAGAATAAAAGTAATTTTCATAACAATAACTTTGTTTAATTATAGTTTAATTAATGTACATAAGCATTACACCTACTCTTAACTAAACCAAGGTGATCTACGCATGTTGAAATGAATCATCATATGACTTTCACTTTTAACCCGACTTTGAAATGTCGACCACTAGGTTTTCATATGTGTGCAACGTAGGTATTTTTATAATTTTAAAATTTTCTGAAATATGTACCTTACTCAAATTTGCATTTGTCTTACTGAATGTTAACAACGAACGACAGGTTAGCATCGTCGAGCAGTTGTAACTGCCTTAGTCATGAATGGTACCTCATTTCCTTCGTGATGTTCAAGTGGCTAATAGAACAGTTATAATCGTGTCAATACTTTCTGTCTGCACCAATGAATTGGTATATTAAATAAATTGAACGATTATTTATTTCAGTCTTGTAATTACTGTATATATTCTCACACACGTTGGTTCAATGACGATGATAATAATTTCATAATCGGATACCCGTTTTCACCAGGAGCAAGTAACTCTGAACCCCTTCACTATAAATAGAAAAGTGCATTGCCTATCTCAGTAACATTGTAATACATAATATGCTCCTAGGACTCAAAACAGGCGAGGGTGCGTGGCTGCGGGCCAGCACTAAACAGCGGCTACGCTAACGCTCCCACTCATCACCGGTATTGGGGCGGTGGTCCCGAAGTATGTTTTATGATATTCAAACTCTACAGAGTTAAACTATTCAACTCACGAGTGAAGGGCAATGTTTTAATTACCTGTCGTAAAGAAAAGCGAAAGATTTTTAGGTCAATCAATCGAGAAAACTAAGCTAACTCTTTACCTTATATCTTCAAGTACAGAATACTGAACTTGAACTGTTTTCTTACCGGAAAGGTGTTAATAGTATTGCGGATTGCAGGTAACCCAGTTTGATTTCAGTTTCTTCTGTGCCGATTTGTGGGTGTCGAAGATGCTTTTGTACACTTCGGAATGGTTGGGATTGTTGGCCACGGAAAAATCTCTGGAGCGCACGTGAGAAAATTCCGTGTCTCTCAGAATGGAGGATGCCAGGCCGCTCACGCTCGTCTTCGCCTTGCCGGAGTTGGTGCCAGACGGGCCGGCACCGCTGCCATTGCTGCTACTGGGAACACCTGCTCGTTATAGATGTTTATGTAGTAAATACGTATTAGTTGTCCTAGAACAGAGAACTCGGGATGTATCGTTCAGCGATATTAAAAACTGGTAATTTTTAATTTAAATAAATGATTCTGCTCGAACAAATGGGTGATAATAAAGACTTGTAAGAAGAAAATGGAAACAAGCACAGAATTATGAGTATGTGAAGCACTACGCAGGAGCGTGATCTGTTGCAAATGAACACATCTTAATGGTACCACATGAACACTTCGTAACGAGACCTATGCATTTACTTTACTTTCACTTACTTTGATACATAATTTTCTCAATCCGAAATTCATCAAATCTACTTTCTCGGTGTTCATTTCAATTCTTTGTTGTATTTGTCTCATGAATAATTAAGAAATGTGAACTTTTGAGATGTCAAACATTCTAAAATGTGAATAAAAATTAGAACTATACATAAAGCCATTTATATATATATATATATACATTTTTCAGCCGTGAAGTGAGATAACTACTATCATATAGTCCTTGAATGTAGTGAAAATCTCGTGTTCGAGTATATGCAATACAAAGATTAAATAAAAAAATAATCCACCTTACTCATCATTTTCAAACATATCAGCTATCCGTATTATCGGAATGACCCATTCGACAACATGTTAGAACCATAATTTCTTCCATACAAACGAACGGTGCTTAAAGATATAAATCTAAACTCGCTATTTTGCATCAATACCAAAATGTCAATGTTTCCCATGAAAACACAAATATACATGAACCTCAGCCAAGCACACATTAGCTCATAACACAGAGATCTATTTTAATCAAAATATTTCGTACTGTCATTCTCACAAAGAAAGACGCGCAAAGTGGTCATTAAAATTCTAAGACTCTTTTTGGTATGAAAATAAGTAATATGGTTTTAGATACAAAATACAACTGAACCGAAATTGGTGATCAAATATGTTAAATTCGCAGGTGAACACTCAAGTACGTAACAATGAATATTAACTAAAAGCGTCGAAGATGTACTGATGGTTACTGATCGTTGTGCGATAAGTAAAACACTATTTCAAGTAAAAAAAACCTTGATTTTCATACAAGCTTCAAAACTTTTTATAACTTAATTCCTATTTTGCTTCAGTTCTGTGCTTCCGTGGATTAAGTGATGAATGATTAAAAATTAAGAAGTTAATAGAAGAGTGCATAATCAGACGATTAGATAACTAGGTTATTAGTTTAACGCCCCCAACCGGCCCACATGAAATGTCCAAAAAGGGCGAAAAGAAGGGATCATTTAGTACGGACTTAGGAAAACGTGGAATCCATGCACAGGTGTGTTCCCACACGAGAATCTCTTCCTTTGCGCATCAAAACGGTAAGTAACGAAGGAAGAGGAAGACAAGGTGACGAACAATCAGAGAAGGCATGAAAATGGAAAGAAGTATAATGAGCACGAAAGACGGAAATCCCGAAAGCCTAACTGAAGCCGATGTAACCCAACAGTGTCCCCAGGCATAGGATAGACAAACCTAACTCGATGGCCTATCCTATGCCCCCTGATAGCCCGTAATGAGATAAGTGATGACTCACCTTTACCATTTTTTTGCTTTTTCTCAGACGTGTTGTGATCCTGTGAATCCTCTTCGGCTTTCCGTTTTTCTTTCTTATCTTTCTTTGATTCTTTCGCCCTCCGCCTTCGTTCCACCATAGCAGATTCTGCTTCCTTCTGCTGGTCCACATCAGGGTTAAGGACGATTATGTCGTCCGGCTGCAGTTGAGCCGCGCATGCGCAGCAAACTCCGCTAGGCAGCTGAAAAGTTCAGCAATAAGTTAACAAATGCGAAGTGCTACAACTTTTGGATCCTTGAAATGCGCAACAGGTACCTGGCGTACGGAGTTGTGACACAATGAAAACCCAGCAGTGAATGGAAATATTTTCGACAGAATATTATAAAATCCTCTACTTGGACTGGGAGCGAAACCTCGAATATTTATGCAGTATTGAAGCTAAAATAAGAAATCGTGGCACATTTTAAGGCCTTAACACGTTGCCTACGTGTTGGGCCACCATTGTGCCAACCAACCAGTGTTGCGTAATGGTTTGCCTGTACGCCAACACTGATTTTATTTGCGGTTACAGAAAACGCTCATATTTGAATTGTTAAAATATCTACATACCATTAATTCGACTACAGAGAGAAAGAGTAAAAATGATGAAAGCATGTTTAAATTTGGCGCCCTTTATGGATCAACCTAACTAGAAGCATTCATCCGTAGGCAACATGTTAAAAGTTAGTATAGTCATATGCACCAAAGAACGCAATGCAGGTTTCAAATTCATTATTCAACATTAATATTTCTAATTATCAAATTCATTCTTCAACATTAATATTTCTAATTATCAGGTAATGAATAATTCCAACTTCTGAACATTTTTTGACACAGCAATCTGAACATTCATGGATTCAAATTGAAAAGCTACTATCAAAAATGAATTTATGCAAATAGTAAAATAGTATTTAACTACCATAAAACAGTAATTAGCTAAGTTTTGCAGCTTCCAAAGATGAAACTTTACTGGGTTCTCAATTGAAACGTAGAACATTTTATTATTCAGACTGAAACAACGCTCTTCACCAAACAAAGTATTTGTCCCTATTTTATTCGAACAAGCTAACACAACATTCTATATTTCTATACCTGATATGGGATTCAAACCGTTCCATGAACAGCCCAGTCTCACGATAACAAATTGGCGTGAAATACCTATGTATAATCATTCTTAATCATGAGACGAACCTGGGATCTAATCCTTGTGACTAGGCTCGTGCTTAGGCTAGCCCAGCAGTGCTGCTGTTTAGTTCGGTACAGTGGGTTGGGGGACTTTAAGGACTCGAGGTGTAGCAACAAATATCTCCTATTTTCGTCTTCACACTTCGATAAAACCTCTTGATTTAACGGGAAAACACCGGGATACAGCATGCGAGTGATCTACTCCAAAATTTGTTTTTATAATTAGAATAACAGCATGAATCGCCTCAATGAAGCAAAAACATTCAAGAATGAGAACATGAAAATCATCGAAAATTTTAATGCAGGAAGCCGCTTGCACGGACCGCCAGCCTCTCTCACGAAAGATAAAAAGACCAGCAAAAATGAAATATGCCTGTAACGTATCCTAACTACGAAATTTAAAAACACAACAGCCTCCTGTAATAAATCGAGATACCACAGAAGGGAGCTCGTTCTCCACGAACGAGAACAGCCACTTCAGTATATCATCATGAGCTCATAGATGCCACACCTATCTCTCGCTCTGAGAAGTGCTTGAGTAATTTGGAAGACAAGCGTGTTCAACTCGCACTTCAATGGGTAACGACCAGTATTTAAGGAATTTTATTATTGTCACGGAAGCTTCTAGCAATCTAAACAAAGTGGGCCACAAAAAGATTCATTTTTTCAAATACTTATAACTCCGTAACTAATAGACGTAGAATTTTCTTTATGGTCTACTTTTCACTGACATTCAACGTACTTCCATCAGGTTAAATCATTCTGCATTTATAGGAATAGTTCACGAACAGATGAACTGTTAACTGTTTACATCATTCAAAATATTATAGAACTTGAAAACTATCCAGAAACTATTAGAAAATCAATGCTAGAAATGAGAGTCCGATGTCTAAAGTTCCTCAAAAACATCGGTGGTTATTGGTTATAATGAAAACAGTATGTTTTTGTGTTTAAGTTGAAGAAAAATTTCCTCTAAAAGTCTATTGTCATTTTACCTTTTCTATACTAAACACTAAGTTCTTTTATTAATTAAAAACATAGATTGTGTGTTAAGAATTGCTCTCGCGCAATGGCAAAAAAAAACGACTCCCACTTATTCTTCATCTGTTCGTGAATTATTCCTATAAATGCAAATTATTTTACTCTGATGAAAGTACATCGAATGGCTGTAAAAAGGACACTATGTAAAAGTTGTTACGTCCATTTGTTACGGAGTAACATGTATATACTTGAAAAAAATGAAACTTTATATAGATACGCTCGTAACTATTTATGTATCTATGTGTGTCACACTTATCACTAATACAGAGATAATTGTGGTATGTATGCTATAGCTTAATCATAAACTTCCACTCGTAAAGATTCTAACCGCCAAATATTCGCGGGTCATGCCAGCTAGTTGTGACAATTCTGAATTCCCACATATCCCCAATTCATTTTCTTGAGGTTTTGCGATTTTTTGTGTATTTCCTACTGTATTACATCGTAAAACAACAATTATATAATAATTTGTGCCTTCCTCACGGCGAGGAGTCAAATTTCTATCACTACCTCAATTAAATTCGTGTAATAGAAGTCCAGGTGAGTAAGTTTATCTTACCTCCCTGACGGCCCTGTTGGACACGACGCACCCGCACCGCCACGAGAAACAGAAGCCGTGCTTGCCGTTCATCTCAACACCGGACACGGGACAGATCCAGGGGGCCCGCGCCAGCTCGGCGCTCTCACCCCCACGCTGCTGCTCTTCGCCCTCGTATGCTGGATTTGGCGTCAGGCGGAGCTCCTTCACGTCCTTCAGGCCCCTGATGTGCGCCATGTTGCAAGACTCCTGCGGCACAGATCACTCTACTATAAAATAACTCTGCTTTACACAGAAGGGATATACGTAGGTAAATATGGCGCTGATAAAAGATACAGTAATTGTTTGACAAGAAAAAAACATTCTGCTTGCTTACGCCAGCTTTGAAAATGTTAATGAATAACTCAGCTCAACTTATCGAGCATTTTAAATATTAATACATCTCACTGTACAAGTCTGACAATATTTCGCGATAAGAAATTGAATCAGCGTAATTATCCAACAGGACAAATAAATTTGATTATTTTTATGACCCGTAGTCACAAGGCTATCACAAACACGACACGTCGAAATGAATACCTGCGACTTTTCAATAAGCCTCTTGATGACTTCGTCCTTGTTGTAGAGCCTGCCCACCTCGCACCCCACAACTGGGGCCCTCAGCGCTGTCTGTGACACTGAGCAGTGCCGCCATCTGTACGTCCGCTCGCTCACGCGGTCTTTCTGGAACATCAATCCACGCACGTTAGGTTGACTGTCTCAAAACTGAAGGGCTAAAATTAGTTTATATTTACCGAGATTCATAACGTAACCGCAGGGAAAGATGCATCAATTGTAGCAGAGAACGTTCAGTGAATGAAAGACTCACTCTATAGGACATAAGCAGTATCGCTAATAGTTCAGGTCGCTAAAACGAAACTTGGCAACCACCTTCTCGAGAAAATTTAATCAATATTTCCCTAAATTCAAAAAATTCGATGCAAAGAGTAAATTAATATTCTGTCGTCAAAACTTTAGTTTTACAGGAGAGCACGCTTCTCTCTTGAAGAAAATTACTTGTATAGATTAGCTAACTAGCCTGCTCACCTGTTCTCCTTTTTGTTTGGTCTTGACAAGCTCATCTCGCTTGGGTATGGTACCGCCGTCGCATCCCATGGTCAGTAAGGTTTATTCTTGCAAATTATACCTGGCGACTAACGCGTTGACAATTTTAATATCAAGTTCTGTAAAGGAACGAGAGGAAGTCGATTGTAAGATGCACAACAAGAAGCAAATAGAGATGAGCAGCTGTCCACCAACAGTCAACACATCCATCACATTCCGTTCCGCTCGCAAATCGATTCAACTAAGGGAATTGTAAGAATTTTTGGTGGATTAGGAAAAAGTCTACAGAAAATGTAATAGAATTCGCCACTGATATGCGTACGTTGAACGTTCATGACAACAGTAGGAAGTTAACCGTAATTTGCCATCCTCGGTTATAAATTACCTGCCTCATTCTAAAAACCCGAAAATAAATAATTTTAGCTATGCTGTTTCTGCAAATGGTCTAAGTATGGAGACAATGACGAAAAAATTGGACGAGTATAATAAGTGAGAAAACCACTCTCGTATACTTTCAGCTTTCCGAATTTTATGAAAATCCTACTAGGATCCTAACGCTGTCACTGCTGAACGAGAGCGGTGTACTTTTCTCGAACACAAAGTTGTGTTTTCATTTCTTGTAGCAGTAGCAGAATTTAGCAGTACGCTGTAGGAAATCTTGAGGCGTATTTGTAAATTTAATTTTACAACTTGTACTTCATAAATAGCGGGATAATGTTGACCTTTAGACGGCTCTAACAAAATATCCCAAGAAAAAAGTCAATATCTACCAAATGAGAAGTTAGTCCGGGTACGCAAATTGGGAACTTCCCCTTCTGCGTTCTCCTCTGCGGTTCCAAACCTTGCCATTCAAAGTGAGATACCAAACCTACACGTAATTTTGATACATTCATTGTTATTAGCAAATAAGCTCACTGATGATGTTTATAATAATTAATCGTCCCTTCCAGCATTAATAAAACATAATTCAAGAGAAAACCACAAATATAAAGAATACGTCAAAAAACGTTTCGATTTGAGTACCGATGAAACCTTTACTACATTGGGAACGAAACCCATGTATTGGCAAAAAGTTTAACTCCATAGAATATTTTAGATTCGGGCGGAATTAACAGTTCTACTTAGCCCCAGCATTACTTTCGATAAGGGAAATACAATAATGGATTAACAGAAATTAAAGAACTCAAAATTTTTAAAATAATGAAACTGAAATAAAAATTATAATGGCGACTTTCAGGGAAGAACAAAGTTGAAGCGCATTAAATAAGTAAATAAGTCCACTTAAGTGTGTCCGACGATAGAAACATACGACATAAAACTTGGATAGAAACCTAAGAATAGACCACTCGGCTAGTTCCTGTTGCCATTTTATATTCTAACACAGAATCATAAATCATGAAAAAATAGTGCCTGATGAAAATAATAATAACCCTGTACAAGTACTAGGAAAAAATCAAGCCCACACTGCAAATTGTGTGTGGAAGCTGATACGTCATTTCATTGCATCACCACAACTGATGTGTAGTTAAACTGTGATAGAAATTAAATCTAAAAACTTCACATTTGTGATTAGAACGTAAAGCATTTGATGATCAAGTTGCAAAATTGCAACTCTTTTCAACATTCCCCATAATCACAGTCGCTAAACAAGAATATCCAAATGAAATGCCCTGGCAATTTCCTCTCTCATAGAGAGGGTGGTCGCGGGTCCATAGTTCCAAAAAGTATAATTAGAAAAAATGTTGAAGTCTTGACATAGAAGTTTCTTGACCCCTCACTCAGACAGCAGAAAAAGCCAGACTGCTGGTGATGGAAGACACCCGCGTGAGCGTCTATCATGGGAGAGGCAATGAAACCAAAGGTAATACTCCCATAACGTCATCAATGGTCGTGCTTCCCCCGCTAGCCTAAGTGGCGTCATGGCCCACAAAATCACGCAGCGAAGGTGGTCCTGCCCGTAGGGACTGCGTCAACCACAATCATTCGCTAGCACCCTCCACTTACACAGGATCACATAGCGATAATGTTTAGAAAATAATATTAGGTGAAGTAAAAATAAGCACTCAGGAACCGGGGGCGAGCGCCATGAAGACCCCACAGGCAGTGGTCGTGCTGCTCTGCTCCCTGCGGAAACTTCAATTTAGCATTTTTACGTTCATGTGAGGAAGGCAAGGCAGGTGCTCTTACTAGATATCATACTACCAAAACGATTTCTTATACGAAATGATAGTGAATTTTGGAAGGAAAAGAGTTGTTTTCGACATTAAAAATTCTCAATAGGATTGCGAAACTGAAAGAGAAGGGACCATTTAGTATGGACTTGAGAGAACGGAAAATCAATACATAAGGTGTGTTCCCACACAAGATTACCTGCGCATAAAAACAGCAAGTTAAAAAGGAAGAGGGAGAAAAGATAAAGAATCTTCAGCGTAGGCATTGAAAAGGAAAGAAGCAAAGTAGGCACGAAAGATAGAAAGCAAAGAAGCACACTAGCGACAGGCAGTACTAACTATTGACCTAATAAATCTTAATTTGATTCGGAAGCATAATCAAGAGAAAGAAAAGCTATTCTTCTATACCCGTACGATAACGGACAATATCAAAGTAAAGATACATTATGTTTTTATGCCGAACCTAGATTGTACACTAGCCCTTCATCATTCGTACTGTTTGTAGCCTATAGATCCTTTAACACAGTCTCACAGAACGCCTTACAACGCGTAGTTAAAATCCTACATTTAGAAGCCAAAGTTAGCTATAGCTGAAAGAGGAAGACTAAGCGGAATCATTTCTTCAATGAGAGGCGGAAAGTAGTAACTTCGAGAAAAATTCTCGACCTGGATCAATTAGTTTATGACGCTTGACGCTTAAAGCCTCGGCATCGTATTTTAACTAATACCAAGACTAATTATACCTAAATACACGCACAAAACTTACGGGTATTTGGTCCATTAGTTTGATACTCGAATATAACGAAGGTAATGAAAATAGCCAAGAAGAAATAGAGACAAACGGAAATTCGATTATCAACAAACATTTATCAAAATTCAAATCAATCGCCAAACAAAAATTGTCACCTTGCCACAAAAAAACGAACAAGAGTGACGTCTTTATACAAATGTTGGACACAGGTATAAATGAAAGGTTACAACACAATTTTGTATTACAAATAATACAGATACGCTGTGTCCACAACCGCAGCTGCCCATACAAACATACAAAATAACTCCTTCAGTCAAGATGGCAAAGATCTATTTCCTCATGACTAGAACACTGTACAGAACTTGGTCGACGTCAGGAAACTCTGATCATAATAGCCTAGTTGTGAGGTAAATTTTACAGACGTTAACGGCGTTTCATTAGTTCTATACTACTTAAGCTTTCGCACTTTTAAGCAGAAACAGAGTGCGAAGCCTGTTTACGGAGTATGTGAATATTCTGAATCCATAATATATATATTGCTATTTGTTCCTTCCAAAACCTACTGAGTTCAAGAATACAAAAGCTCAAGTAAACTATAATAGTAATACCCAGTTGATTTAAGAACAATTTAACGGACAAGATAGATCCTGGTCTCCCTTGTTTCAAGCAAATTAATAGCCTCTCATTCTCAACAAAGTAAAATCATTGCTCCCCACGTTACGAATACTCAAAATTTAAGGTGCAAACTCAACTGTAACAACACGTATGCTAGTAAACAACTGAAGTAATTATTCCAAAAATATGCAAAAATACGGTGCTCGTCAGAAATATGAGGAATGAAAATTATAATTATAGACTAAGCGTACTGAATTTATTATAATTTTCTTGTAACTCGCCCATTCGTTGGAGAACTTCAAAAGCACATTATGAAGGAACAACATTCTAAACTTTGAGAATCGATACGTAAATATAAACTTATCAACCAGTGGACAAAATATAATTCAAGTATATACTTGATTGTTGAACTCGCAGCAACAGTAACCAATTACTACCCAATTGATAGCCACAAAACGATTCACCTATCACTTCAGTCACTCCTAGTCCTGTTTGTACTTCACAGATTTACACCTATCGCAAGGAGGAGTTCTGGAAAGTGACAGCCGCGATAGTCGAGGGATTATTCTGCATCTTATTCTGTACATTACCGCTTAGTATCTACACTCAACCCAAGTAAGGTCAGGGCTATGTACTGGAGACAGCAGATGATTCTTTAGCGGCGCCAAACAAAGGCCCGAGAACGAAGCTGGCTTGGGAATACACCCCCAGGAATATGAAGCCACCGATCGACATCCATAGCGTCCGCGGTAGCACTCCCGCAAACAACCTGCACACGATACAAACAACATACATGGAACGTACGTACACATTACAACAGCAGCAGTAGTAGTAATAGTTGTAGTATAGACAGCAGCGCTTCAATGACTCGCACTATCTCGCATCGAAACAGAAGAAACCTTTTAGTATGGACTGTGGAAAACGAGGAACCTATCACAAAATGTGATCCCACACAGGATTCCCCGCGCATAGAAACAGCACGCTAAGAATGAAAAGGAAGAAAAGGCACCGTCGAGATAGCAAAAAAAATGTGGAAATAGAAAAACTCAAAATGGGGACGAAAGTTACAAGTCCCTAAGGCGTATCCTATCTACTGGTCCCCTGAAGTCACCAGTCCCCACAAAATGTGATAGATAAACCTAACCACATTGCCTATCCTATGCCGCCTCATGGGATACGTATGCATAACACGGAAAGTCATTCAACAGTGCAGGGAAAGGAACGTAAGCATAGTTTCTGCGGAGTATTTTGACCCCAGATCAAGGTATTGAGAAGTTCATCACGAATATCAGAAGAAAGTTAGCTTTCATGATAAGGAAATCTTGATGCATATGTATCGAGCTGAGATGTAAACTCGCTTCAAAAGATATCAAGTAACAGGGAAATTTGCAGCATTGAGCAAATTACACACAAAATTATGAAAACAACCCACTCACATATTCGTATACAGTACAGAACAGCTAATAGACGAGAATGAAATAAAATTTAAACAAAATTACACTGTAACTAAAACTAGTTTTTTTACCGTTCACTGCAATTAGAACTTTGTACAAAATTTCCAATGACTCTAAGGGTGCCCGCACACCAAAAACGTTAAAGCGAGAAGATGGCATGCGAGAATGCAAGAGTGGCTTGAGAACACGGTAATGCATTCAAGTGCACACACCAAAAGCGTGCATGCGCGAGATTGCAAGCGTGCTGAAGATGGTCTTTCAGTCTTTCATGCACTCTCGCTTGCCTGCACTCTCGCTTTAACGCTTTTGGTGTGCGGGCACCCTAAAGCCATCAACAGTAATGTTGCTATTAGTTCGGTAAGTGAGACATAGAAAACATCAGAACTACCCAGTTAGGCACTACTATCCAAGATGAAAAGGCTCCGCATAAATATTTTAACTGCACTAAAAATTATAACTCACGGATGATATTATATACCACCACCGCCTCAACCCAACCAAGCACGCCGGTAACGCTCAAGACATCCCAGCTTCTCATGAGTGAACAAACATGCTCGAGTTGCAGGACCGAAGCTCTCTACTCGCTTTCCGCTCGATTTAAACATGAAACTTTAAACAAGACAAATTTCTGGGCCAGAACCCAGAAATTTTTCTTCTTCCTTTTGTTTCTGAGAGTCTTGCATTCTAGCTTTTGTCCCTACGTGACAGCTGAAAGTACAATCGTTTGCGAAACATTTTTCTTTCTTTTCTAGAGAGGAATATTAGTATATAAAAAAGTTCTTTAGCTTAAAAGTTTAAAAAAGTTTAACGAAACCATGAAAAAAATGGTAGAAATACTTCTCATGATTTTGGTAAAAAAAAATCGTCAATAAAAAGCATTAAAAGTTCCACCTAGCGCACCTAGCAGTATTAGGAATAAAAGAAAGGAGCAGTCTAAACAATTTTCCTTCAATTCAGAGTCATGATTGGAACTACCAGACAGCCATACTCGTAATGATGGTTCAAGCCGTAGCTTTATCATGTGTGTATCAGTCCATCGCACTGAAATTGGTACCTTAACATTGAAAATGAGAAGGCATGCCCCGCGTGAAATCGAAACGCCACACACCCATTCGTTCACTGAAGTCCACCAGTGTCACAATTTGCGATGATACTAAAGGAAAATATTTAGAACAGGTAGTTTCGGAGAAGACAAGTCGGAAATTTGACCTCCGGTTCCATTAATACGTCATTATTATTAAAATCAATATCCTTTTCGTGAGCATAGTAATGAAATAGGCAAAAATAAGAAAGAAGTTGGAGCTGCTTTATAATAGCATTCCTTACTGTCCGCACCTATTTCATTGCATTCAATACCTGCAGTTCAATATTCGTCTAAGTCGTATTTCAATACGAATCATTTTCAAGCCTCGTGATGAGCCACAACTCACCCAGGAATGCCCGCCTCGGAGACGATCATTTGGAGAGCGAGTCTCAGGTTGCCAGATGCTAGAGGCGAGTCAGCGGGTGCCAACATGATCCGGGTTTTGGCAACGTCGAATGGTGTTGTAACCGCCGCCGAAACTCCGCCTAGAAACATAAATTATGTCAATCTAGGATAGAAATACAATGAAAACCCTGCAGCTTTCCTTTCATTTATACTAAAAGTAACATAATTTCAACTAAATATTCGATATTAAGTTTTGATGCGATTCAATAACTAGAAATCGAAAGTTGTGTTGTTTAATAATAATAATAATAAAGTTTATTATTACATGGCACATTTACATTTATTTAGTACATATATAGTAGATATATAACACTGCAGTACCATATAATAAGCCTAGTGGTAGCCCAGCGAGGGCTAATAAAGGCTATAAGGGCTAATAAAGGCTATAATATATAATATATGTTTGCTAACCAATACATGAAACAGCTCTCATGTGTTAGTAATTACAGTCTATGCACACGTACATCCAGCGTATTACAGGTGATGTAAAAACCTGTATGCTGATGGTGCTATTGCAACTGAAAGCTGGAGTCATTTAACTCTCATGAAATGCCAGTCAACCGTCACATGAGAAATGATGGGAGAGATATTTCGTGACAGGCTAACTCAGACTGAAATTATGCATGTTGCTTGCTATCAAAAGCAAGTATGCACTTCTTAATTTGAAAACCTTTCCGCGATTAAAATTGTCAAAATCTACAGTATAAGTTATAGCTGCAAGGCTAAAGAATTAGTTCAATTACCATATTCATTTAAATAAAAAACGGTGAGCTAAACTTTCTCTTTACCTCTGTATTATGATAATTTTATATTATAATCCATAATAAAAAACATCAAGCATATTTTGAACTAATTTGAGATGGAATTGGTGAATCATTCCTCAACTGCAGAGAAGACTTCAAACTCTACGTTATAGATTTTTCACGCATTAGATTCCAGGTATGGCGAGAATTCAAAAATACAAGGTTACGTATTGCATTAACTAGTCAGTCCAACGGTACTACCAGTCCGGCACACAGGTAAGTTAGCCAGCCCAGCAGAACTACTGCCACTCTGACACACAGGTAAGTTAGCCAGCCCAGCAGAACTGCTACCAGTCTGAAGCAGAGAGAAATTAAGGTGAGACACACACCAGCCAGCGCCCCACACACTGCAGCCTGCCAGGGTTCCACAGGGCGCTGCTGCCGGGCGGCCCAGGCGAGCTTGAGGCCCTCCCACACTGGGAACTGGATCAGCGAGAAGGGAATTTCACGAGCCAGAGTGGTGAAGTAGCCCCGGTACAGACCAGAAGGGCCCTCCACACGCAAGGTGCTACGGATGATGTGCAGGGCAGACGAGTGCTGTTGTGCTTGACGACGCTGCTTCACGATCTCCGTGGGTACTCGTACGAGGCAGGCTGTCTGTAACAGCGCGGGATCGAGCTACTGGTGCTGCTGATGGTGTCAAGTGTAAATACGGAGTAATATGTTATTATTTTCCGCACATTATTATGATATTAAGCCATATTATATTATGGCTTATTACATTCCCAAAATCAAAAAGTGTGTATACCCATCCAGCGAAAGAAACAAGCTATTTCACAAAAAATCTACATAACCGATGAACAGCTCAGTTTTAGAATAATTTAGTTAAGAAAACTGAATGACTAATATATTTTTGGAACAACTGTCAGTTGAGCGCGGTAACACCCACAGTAATTTAACCAATTTAACCGAAGAAATCTACGAGGAAATTAATGTAGTTTATTAAATTTACAACGCTAGCTCCTATCCAAAATGCGTAAATCAGCGCAGGTTTCGAGTGCGGCCCGTAAATCAGACAAGAGTCCCATATTCCTTGAAAGCAGAAGAGCTCAGCAGTCGCTGAGGCGTATATCTTTCGATGGTACCATTCACAGCTCATTCAAAGGCAACCTGAAAGGTTAGATTCAATGTTGTGTTTAGAGATAAAGGAACAAAAACCTGAATTTGCAATTATGTTTTAAAACAAAAAATTCAATTCATAAAGTAAATAAACCTGAGAGTAATTTATGTACAATGTGTGCATGGATTTTTATAGCATTTGAAAGAATGTTTGAAACTTGGATATAATTATTTTGACGTATTTCAATAAATAACGATATAATTGTTGTGCCTTTGCTTAGTTTAAAATAAACTTTATTCGCAACAGGCATACCTGCCATGCTTCCTAGTACCACAATAATGAGCCAAAATTTGGTGCCACAATAATGAGTCCAAAAGTTTAATGCCCCAATAATAATCAAAAGTTGTACGCCCCAATAAAAATCAAAAGTTTTGTGCCACACTTATGATCAAAAGCTTTGTGCCACATTAATGATCAAAAGCTTTGTGCCACATTAATGATCAAAAGCTTTGTGCCACAATAAATTCAGCCCTGGCATTCCCGACAGCAGTAAAAGTCGTTTCTTCACAGTCATTTCAACTTTCATTCCTACAAGCCGGCAGTGGCGCAAGAACTTTCTCGTCACCATTTTCTCAGCAGGCGAAGCAGTAAGATTGTGTCACGTCCCCCACGACGCGATATACATAGACAGTTTTGAGGGAACACTCCGACTGACGCCGGCGTGTTAGACCGATTTGGCCTTGTGTCATTTTTCATGGGGCTATCTTAAATCCACTGTGTACAAGGATCCTTAGAGGACCTTGGACCAACTTAAGCCTGAATACTCAAAGCAATAACAGGTATTTCTCAATCCTCTTCCTATGCATGAGAGAGCAAAAAGATCAGAAATCGAGCATTGCAGTTTATTTACAATAGAGAAAGGCACTAGAGTGATGCGATTTTCAAAACCATGTTAAAACCACTTCAAGTATATTTCTATACAACAAAATTTATATTAGATTGATGCATGAATTACTTTTCTTTTTAAAGAGTTTTCAAATCAGCAAATTATCTTGCTGCACCTTGAAGTATTTTATATTCCAAGCCTTTTTGAAGTATGCTGGTTCACTTCAGTTCTTGTGCAAGTACGAGTTAATAGCATCTCTCCTATTCTCAAAATGTACTATGACCAACTATGAGTTTATAACAGTAATACCACATAATGTACACATAATAGATATAGTCTCGATTGTGAATATTCATTATTAAAGAAACATCCGTTTGAGTGCGGAATATTAAATCATGATACTTTCATTGATACATAGATTACTTTTCTGATCTGAAGCACTAGCAGCCCCCATTCCTTCCTTCCATTGCTATAACTGAAGTAATGCTATTTTGTGCCTCGTTGGTCACGGTTGCAATAATGAGGTCAATGCCATGGTGCAGACATGGTGCAGGCATGACTCACCATCTCGCCCACCCCTGCAGCCACCATGTGCACCAGGGGCTGGTACTGGGGAGACAGAGCCGCACCCAGCTTCACTTTGACTGTCTCGTACGAGCCAAAGAACAGCGCAGCTGAAAAAAATGGATACTCAGACAAGCAAGCCAGTAAAACTGAACTGTCACAGATATTAATGCGTTTACATTTCAATTTAACCCGATATAGTAACACATTTTCTGTGACAACACTATTTTACTGGGGGTAAAATGACCACAGGTGGGTCACATTACAGGAAATGCAATTTATTAATTTATAATTCAATGAAAATGAACATTATTGGGTAATGAAATTCCTTGTACAGCACTTTCACTAAAAAAATGTTGAATATTCTATAGTATTTGAAAAAAATAGCTCCTATGCCCATGACACTGCTTCATAATTTACAGATACTGTTGCCTAGTTTGAACAGATAGGGCAAGTAGTATATAATTGAAATTAAACGTGACACATTAATCAACAACTTGACAATCAAAATTCGAAAATGAATAACAAAAAACATTCTACTCGGAGGAAAAATTAGAAAACATTGTGCTTTAAGTTGAAGGGGCTTTTAAATGTATTTAAAAATTTGTAAAAAATGAAAGACAAATTAATTCAAATATTGTTCAAGCCTTCCATTAATATGTCAGGAGAACTTGCGTTTGTCTCATAATTTAAGGAAGTAGGCACATTTATCGGAGAATTGGCAGCATCAGCATTGTTTTGAAAAAGTCATCAAAAAGTTTTTGTGACAGTTTGTTCTTCTTTTCTGAAGATGACAAACACAAATCTCACCTTTAAGACCAATCCCTTCTGTTATGGTCATTTTTTCATCATAGTTACTACCAATGCAGTGTTATTTTGTACATAGTGGGTCAGAAGTGAAGCAATCACTTTACAGTAAGCCCATTAACTTTTAACTAATGCACTCTAGTTGGGGCCACCTTATCAATTGTATCTGCATTAACTCAACAGTCAGTTTGTTCATATTCAGTCAACCTATTCAAAAGCCAGCTGAAAACTTAACCAAAGGTTGACAAACTTGGAACATATCTAATAACAGCATACATCAAAGTATAACAATTTTACCTAGACTGGTGAAGTAGATACAGAATACAGAATTTCTACAAAACATTCAAAACAAAGAATAAATATTGCTTAGAATAATTATCATATCTTTTCTACATCCGTAATTTCAAACTGGAACTACTATGGTAATAAAGTTTGGAAAACTAATATGAAATTATTTTACTATTTATGCTTATTCAACTGTCCTTTCAAAGCTAAATTTAACTGCTAGGTACATTCAAACTGAAATAGTAAATGCACCTCCAGGGGCAGAAGCCAGAGCAGCTGGACCAAGTCCAGCATAGATGTTGCGGAAGCCCCCAGACGCAATGAAGCCTTGCTTGCTCTGCAGCCTGGTCTTGAGGGTGTCAAGGGGATACAGCAGCACATCTGTAGCAAGTCCAGCACAGGCCCCTGACTGGTAAAACTACTATCAGGAATGTAGCACAACAAAACATGATCACAAATTCATGATTGAATGAGATGAAAATAAAGCACACCTTAGTCCCTTGAGGACTAGGTATAAAAAATAAAATTTTCTGTGCAAACTGCACAATACAGTACCAATATTACATGAGAAAAAGTCACTTTAATTCAACAGCAGAACGACATTGTCATGTTTGCTAGAATAGGCTCCTTAAAGTAAGACAATTCAAAAAAGTTTTCACAAAAGAAATGGTAAGTAAAAATATATTTATAAATAAAATCGACTACCAATGCATTCAAAGTTTATAACAACAGCTTCTGAGGCATAAAATTACAGAATTTCATTGTACAATCTGGTTACTAATTTTAAAGAAATTATTTTCATTTTGAGATAAAACAGTCATGAAGCCTCAAAATTGACTAAGTTAAAAAAATGCCCTATGATATAATTCATCACCTCACTTTGACAAAAGATAGGATCAGAATAATAATAAAACCAACAAACTTAGAAGAATAGGTTCAAATATGGCATACTCTTTTTGTTTTGTTACTTGCAACCACATAAAGAGATGCCTGCAAAATGTTGCATAATGTAGAGAAACACTAATATGTCAATAACTGATGAGACACAAACTGCATAAGACAACTCAAAATGCATAAGAAATCATAAAAAAAAATGCTTTTTTCTTTTTAAGAAATGGGGTAAAAATATAGAATACCACTGATAATACACAATAAATTGACAATTATCAGTCCAAATTATAAACTTGCATATTTTACTTGCTTGATATCTAAGAATAACACATTGAACATATGGCATAATACTGTAGATCTTAAGTTTTCAGCTGCAATAATAACATATGTAACATCCTTCATCATAACTAGCACATTCTGCATGTGTCCACACCTCATACATTTTACACATAACTTATTTTTTCCTTCCCTATTATCAGCTGAAAACTTCACAGAGTAGACCAGGTACTATGCTTCTTGATCTTGACCAGCATTCAATATTGGTGACGCTGCCATCTTGACTGTCATAGCTCTCAAATATGCAGAGGACACATGGAAGCCAGACAATAAATACATTGTTGTTGACTTTGATACCTAAGCTCTAACCAAGTATAAGTATGTTCTACAGTCATTTGTATTCACCAACAAAATTTTGACACACCTCAAATAATCAAAAACATCTACTGCTTATAACTCATGACCAACAACAGACACGCTGGAATGGTTTCAGAATACAAAATGGTTCATCATTTTGAGTGCTTGCTACCAAAGTACAGCATCTACCTACAAGTCCAGAAAAAGAGGTTTTTCCTACTGGTATCCCTACTTCATATTTGAACCTCTTCCTTTACTTGGAACTTAACTTACCAACAAAGATGTTTCATATGATGTCAGTGACTCTTTGAAATCCATTGTGAAGTTGAATGAAACTGGACAAATTGTTGAAGCAGCCTTTGGCTTCAGCTAATAGACCAAGTGTTTTACAGGATCCGAAAATCTCAGAGTAATTTGTTTTTTAAAAAAAGCAGTATTTATAGCATTACTGAGGTAGTTCTGATATCAAAGATCTGAAAATGAATAACAATTTAAGTAACTCATAAATTTATAAATTTGGTTCATGAAGATCTTATTAGTGAAAACCTGAAAGGAACAGTTGTGATTCGGTAGAAATGCCTAATGGATCTTTTTTTTTGTGTGTATTAAGCATGCATAATAAAATATACATAAAATATAGCAGATGAACTTATAGTAAGTAAGTTTAACAAAAGCTTCAATCATAATTATACATTGATAAATTCTAAAAATTCAAGACAATGCTCATCATTCCAACTGAAAAATATAATGAGAACTACCTAGAACTCACACAGATGATTAAAAGGTTGCTAACTTTGCAATAGAAAAGTTTAAAAAATGCATTTTCAGATTTCTATTTTGTAGTATGCATGTACTTGCAAGAATGCATATTTAATTCTTCATGATTAATTATTTCCTACTGGCTTTTTAGATTGTCAAAATCTCATCATGAATGATTTTTTTCTCTTCTACACCCAGAATTAGAGTTGATTAGTTTTATACAAAAAGATGTTTTAAATTTTGTAATACTACAAAAACTGTCAAATACAGCAAAAGATTTCAAGCCACAGTATTGGCTAACATACAAAAAGTACAAAAATACTAGCATATCTACACATTTTTTTATTCATGTATATTTACACTAGATAATCCTTTACACAGAAAAAATATTTTGAGACCTCTATTTAGAATATTACGACTATTTCTACCTATAAATAAAGAGCTCTTACCAGAGAATTATCTTACATTTCTCATAAGGCTTCCAGATACACTTGTGTCCTTTCATTAGGAGTGTTTATTTTAATATTCTTGGCAAATAACTTGTACTTGAGAAACTATCATCTATAAGGCTCTGGCTAATTGGCAACTGATTTTTTCAGCCTTTTAGAAAATTAGCAAAATTAATTTTTTACTTTCACAATGCTCACTTTGAATACTAAAAGCTTTTTTGAATAGAATCTGATGACTAAATAGTCAGAATTTGGCTACATTCTATAGTATACAAAGACATGAACTAGCTAAAGCTAAATAATCTCTCCATTTATGCAAAAGACTTCCAGTTGGTGAGTTACTAAATCACATTCATAGATAACACCCAAGTAGGTGAGAACCTGAGAAAATTACACCTCATAATAAAACTGAATGTTGTTTATTTTTAAGAGTTCAATAGCTAAAATAAAGTGTGCATTCTTGCACATAATACAGTTGTTGCTTGCTTTGTTGGTTGGCCCATCTCTCTGTCACACTGCTAAAGATTTAGATAGGAGAAAATTACAGAGCCCATATTCCTGAACTAATAGTGAGACTGTCAGGTAAAGGAGTCTAAATCAAGGATACTAATACTATTATTTCATGTTAGTCAACTTAAATAAAAAGGTATCTTATGAATTTAATGTTATTTGTTATTCCACTTTTGGCACTTTTTTTAGCACCTGTTTTTGTGGTTATTGTTTTACTGATCACAATCAAAAGTTTCATGGCAAGTTCCATATTTTAATTATATGGCTGTAATCTTTAGGAATGAATACCTAAATATTATATGCTTTGTATTGGACTGATTTTGAAATAAATGATTTCCTTTCTTGTGCCTTGCTCAAGCATCCTCAGCATTAAAAAACCAGCTCACTAATCTTTCTCTCCCACTTTCCTCATTTAAACCCTTGCAAAATATCTCCACCCACATCCTACAAGTCATACACTCAATTTACCTTTTATCTCTGGCCATTCTGCCTGAATCAGCCCACATTATATCAAATGTAAACGTTTCTTCCAGGAACACACTTCTTGCTTTCCAAAACTCGCGTCACTATCTCATGTAAAACTCAAAACTAAAACAAACCATAGATTACAATTAAGACGCATATAAAAAAACTATGTTAGTGCATAACTTAGCCTTGGAACAATCGAAGATCAGCCAACACTTTCAGTCACTATCCCACCACGAAAGACTCTTTGGCTTATTGCACTACACAAAATTACAAGAAGTACTTTCTTCTTCTTCTGCCGTGATGTTCCAAAGGATCTAAGTGTCTGTGGTTCTAAGTGAAAAGAAGTACCTTCTTCTTTTGTCGCAGTTTTAGAGGAGCTTCGGAGTCAAGTCCATGCAGCCCCAAGGAAGTACCTTCTTGATCTTACAGTCTTCTTCTTGTGTAGTTAAATCAGGACTCCGGTTCCGTTTGCCTCCGCACCTAAAAAGATCCATTTACCGATTTATAAAATCATTCATATTACATACTCACACTTAATGAATGGTACAATATTGTGTTTCTGTACATGAAGGAAAAATGAAGTACCATGCACATTCTCTATTTCGAACTCACTTATTTCAATATGTTTATACGTTCATTTTCTGATACTTTCATTTTATCGTATAACATAGAGAGTTCTGGTTAACAGGAGTAACCACTTAAACTCAACAAATTGAGGACATGTAGCTAAGAAAATCTCGCAAGTTTACTTGTCCAGGCATAAACTTAGTGTATATGAGTGTGCAAGTCGTTTCCCGCGGGAGTTAAAGTGGTTAACCATTCATAGAACCTTTTTATAATAGAATCTTTATTAATTCCAACACGTTTTACCGTTGGCTTTTCAATGTCTTACAATTACTGATCTGGTAAGGGATGTAAGGAATGTGGGGTTTAGGCTTCCTTTACCGAGGGAAGTACTCCCTGGTAAGGTGAAAATGCCTTCCTGAGCCGAGGTTCGAACCGGGGTCCTTTCGGTTACGAGGCCATTACGCTACCTCTACACCGTGGAGTCCAAACATGTAATTATGACTCTTAATTTAATTCTTTTTCACCGCAACTGTTATACGAGAGTTAAAAAATGAAAAAACATCATTTCAATGAAGATGAGATATTTGCAACATCTGTGAATTTAAATGTCACTTAATTATTGACATGGTGTCTGAGTGCAAAGAGAGATATGGATTTGACCTTCATTACTCGTATCATCAAAATATCATGCTCAGACACTTCACGGTAAAATTAATTCTGTCTTTGGTAACCGTTAGCTTTTCCTACAAGCAATGATTTTTAACATTTTTCTACTCGACGATTTTATTCAGTGTATCGTGAACACAAATAAGTGTCGTATTAGCAGCTTTCTAGTTTCCGCTCATAAATTGAGTATACAGTAGCGGATCCGAGGAGGGCCCGCCTTCTTCAAGACGGTACAAGGGGGGCTACTCTAGATTTTGGCCCTTCCTCCTCTCAAGACGAACAGTGCCATCGGTGAGCTTTTTTTATGTGTATTTAGTTACAATGTCTCAGTCTGTAATATTTCGTAAGAATTACGACGTGGGAAACATTGTTATTTAATGTATCACAGCTTTACTCTGAGTCATAGATATTTGATTCTACATGTATTTTTAGAAATATTTTAAGCGTTGTTTATATCATATAATATTAAGGTCATTTAATGTATATTTCAATGTTACTATGTATCTTGACCTTTTCAATAAATTTTTACAATAATTTAAGCTTTGTCGATCATCCATCACTTAGCAGTATACGAGAGCGATCAGCTACTAAATTAGGAATCATAACTTGAGGTATCAATGGGATTTGCATGCATAATTATTGCATTGTATTTTTATTTAGTTATTGCCTAGCGATTTACCATATTATGTTTCACTAAATTTTGAAAAGAAAGATATTTTCTTTCTCTCAAACAGCGCAAATTTGTACAGTACAATTGTGAACTCACATTGCACCTTAAATATGCTGGGTTGGCCACAAAAAAGTGTCCAGACTTTCAAATAACATTACTCAATAAATATTGATTGTTGAGACTTCAAATTGGTCATATTTTAGAGTTTAATTTACTTACTTATACCAGTGAAAAAGTATTTTTTTCGTCAAGAGAATCGTTCAGGTACAGTAACGTAAAAAGTAAGTATGATTTTATTACCTATTGTGTGAGATAACCCTAATTGTTTAATGTGTGTCATAAACAAACTTAATTTCAACTTGCATCTGTGTTGAATCTTTGGTTCAAGAGAGCGTGTGGGTGCAAGACAAAGCTCCATATCACAAAACTATGGAACCGTTTAAACTCAGTATTGGGAGAGCGTGTCATTGGAGTCGGGCATAGGGTGAAATGGCCACCTCGCATTCCCGATCTGACTCCATGAAACTTTTTGTCTTTGAGGTAATATGAAATAAATTTTATGAAAAATCTGTAATAGACTTGTAAGATTTACGTGGGTGTATCGCCCTAAATGTGAATACACTTAATATAATCCAGAAATTATTTGAAAATCAATGCAAGGGAAGACAGTCCGATATCAAAAATGTTCTGAAAACAAAGGTTGCCATTGTTTCGAATAGAAACATGAATAAGGTATGGGCTGGAATGGAAATTTATTTCACTTAAACTAATTAATATTTTATTTTAAAACTTACTAATAATTCTTTTTCTTGCCATTTAAACATTCACTGCCATTTGAAGAAATAAATTTGTTACTGACTTTTTTACCTGACCATTCGCATAATGGCCTTAAACCTCCCGAATTTTTTGGGTCACTGTGCCTGAACTATTCCTACGATACAAAAAGTTTGTTTTACTGGTATAAATATACAAATTAACATTTAAGATAAAACTACACCAAGGCCTCTACGAAAAACACCAAGTAATGAGTATTTAAATTTATCTACACTTTTTGTGGCTCCCCTTGTATGTACGTTTTGCAAGAACTCAATGGCATGAATTCGTAGAAGTGCAGTCGTGATACCACTACAATTTAAATTATATGGTTTTTAAATTATCAGTAATTATAAAAAACCCTCAAATGGTACGACAGTAAATTAATTCATAGTGTGTACTAGGTTGAATAGTCCCTATTGACAAAACATTATTGAATTCCTAATTTCAAATCATATCTTCTCTTTTCAATAAATTCTGTACTTTATCAGTATTGTGTAAGGAAAGGATGAGTGCATTAGGATATTTACATCTATACATATCTATTTAAATATACACCTGTAGGATGCTCTAGAAGTCATTGAAGTTATTCGAGCCCGAAAATAACTGAATAAAAAATTATATATAAAACTGTCCACTGTAACAGCATAAAAAATCCATGTCTGTAATATCTGTAAATGGTGTAGCACTTGTGGTGATAAATTACTTCAAATTGTGTCAATATATATCTAATTATGCATAATCATAACAAGGTCAATTTTCTGTTATTTTACAGCCTATTTGTGTAAAAGAGAATCATGGTTGCAATGGCCATTTTTCCAATGCAATTTTTAAATTTTTAGAGGTATGCACAATAATCCCGTGATGATTTATGTTAACATTTAATTCTTCGAGCTTGGCATAGAATTGAGATTCGCAATTAAGAGCTCCAACGTAACTTCCACGCGTAATTTTAAGGTTGTATTCTTACGAGTGTCGATCCCAATAAGAAATTTTAATATACTTTTAGATTTTAATTTTAAGGCTGAAACTATGATTTGGATGTGAATAAATTCTGGAATAAACTATTCTTCTTCCTCTTTAACCCCATAGTTTTCCTAGGTCACATTAGTGACAATCTTCTGTGAATTGGTGAATAGTGATGTTTACATTTCAATAGCCTACAGCCTGTCTGTTTGTCATTGATTTTTCATTTGTCAGTAAGTCAGCAACAACAACTACCCCCTCATTTATAAGATATTGTATTTTCCATATAAGATATGAAAAATTCATGATTCTGTTCCCACTATCCTATGAATAAGTTTGGCGTGATTTAAGAATTTGAAAAGAACTGCACGTTTTTTCCGCAATAAAATTCCGCGTTGAATGAGCAAAGTTTCATTTTTGTGAATCAAAAACTCTAGGAGATGAAAACTCTCGAGTTAAAAAAAGGAAGAAACGCAAATAAGTTGAAAATGTTTCACTTTTATTGGGCCCCATACCATTTACCTGCAAATGAGCATTTTATAGATCATAAAATCAATTAAAAATGTTACTTCTATAAGTGCTGTGACTGCTGTTCTGCACATGAGTCACAGAAACATGATGGGAGGGAATTAGAAGCGGGATCGTTGACTGAGCTGTCCTGATGCGAGCGTAAGCTCCCCCTTAATTAATGTGCCCATATGCAGTGCAGCGGCCACTACACTTGGTTAGAAGCATTTTAAATTGATTTTATAATAAAATAATGCATGATTTGCAGGTAAATACTACACAAATTCATCAAACTGATAATTGTTGTTTCTCTCTTCGCCCGTAGCGCAATCAGTTTTGCAGGAATTTTTTTGAATATTTGATACGTTATTAACTGTGTATCGAAAATCATTTTGCATTAAAAAGATAATTTACCAACATCTGAACCAAACTCTACCCGACGATCCCGGTGTGGATAAAATATTCATACCAATACCTTTAATGTGTGAGAAAAATATAATTCGTCCTATGCATGAAAAAATATGCAAATGATTGAAAAACCCAGCATTACAAAACCAACTTGTAGATTTGGAGTAAGACTCACGTAATTTAATATTTATCTTACATTTCTCCAGTTGAATAACAGACTAAAAGTTTATTTTTAATTAAGCATGTATTTCATTGACATGTATCATTCGATACCACCGCCTGCGCGTTTGTTTGGGGAGTTTCAGCACCTCCGTGAGGGTCACAGCTATGTTTGGAAAAGCTATACAATTGTGTGTCGATCTACAATGAGTCAAACATTCATTGCAATTTTCCGATGCTGTCGCACAAGTGTGTGTGTGTGAATGTTTGCGTATTGTACTGATATTTTTCTTTCACACTGTGACATCCTGCATCGAAGCCCTGTCATTGCAGAGAAAAAACTTTGCGGATGATGTCCAACCTGTATTTTTTCGATTTTATGTAATTTGATTTATGTATGTCATGCGGCCACTTCATCATAAGGATAATACAGTTATTCGAAGCAGATGATCAATTATGACGTCCCTAGCGGTTCACATGTATGTACTTGCTTGCATTCTCGGTGTCAATAAAGCCTTCGAAAACGTTAAGCATTGGACAATGTTTAAGAGACTGCTGGACAAGGGTGTTTGTAGGGCACCTTGATAGTCTACTGGAGCCTGGCATGGAATAATGCTGTTCTTGGTGTCTACTGTTATGGCAAAAGTGAACTGAGATGAAGTCTAATGTTATGCTCACGATCTTCGTGTAAAAAGTATTACAAAGGACTTTCGAAACAATTTTATCTCAAGGTGACAGAGCTGCCTCTCACTCAAATGCAATAGTCAATAAATGAGCAACGTGCTACAGAACACAACCTTAAGTCAATCATGCCCTAATGTGACGTCTTTGGATATTTGTTTTGTTTTATTTCAAGTTATTCGGAGTTTGTTGCTCGCTTTGTTCATGAGCGTATGATAGAATTTTGTCCCTCATTAAGAATGATAAGTGGGGTAAAATTTGAAAAAAACGTGTCTGTGGAATTGAGCTTGAGGGTTCGAACCGGCGATACAAATCGAACAATGTGGTGGGAACGAAAAAAATTTCTGGAAAGGAAATACCATCAACTACTGCTGTGAATTATTGTTCAATGGAGAAAATTTGTGAACTAAATTGTGCATCAAATATTTTTATTACATTCGTGACGGGTTGTAAATAATGTTAAACATTTGTAAATTTTATTTCCTGTGCGTGATAGATATTCGATAAATTTCGAAAATGACACAGTAACTTATTCATAGGACAGAGCTCTTATTTCAAAATGAAATTTAATTATGCTGTGAAATAAATTAAATGAAAATTCAGTTAAAATATACCATCTGCGTTAAAATTCCCCCATTTTGTGCAGGATTTGCCACATTCTTTTCTCCTGTCTTTTTTTGGAATTCAACAAGTTCAAGTATTACAGACTTCAACCCTTCTATGATCGTAAAATGAAGAGCGTGGGTTATTTTGAAGAAAAAGCCCTCGAACGCGCGCCGTTTGTGTTAAGCGTAGAATATTACTACAACAAAAACAAACGACGGTCATCGTATAGGCCGTAGTAAGTTCGAATTGAGGTTGATATTCTCAAAATATTATCTGTTATTGGTAAAAAACTGAATCATTACGTTCAATTGCAAGAAAATGGGCGAAAACAAACCATGTTTTTCGATACGAGCAAAATGTTATTACGGATGTAAACTGAAGGAGGGCCGCAAGATTTCTTTGCATGAACGAACATTATAGGTGTTCATAACTTTGTAAAGGTGAAACACGGAAAATTTCCACGGGAGTTGCCATCGTGCGGTCTCACACATTACATACAGTAGGTATGTGGACCTAGACCCGTGTGGACCACCTGATAGGCGCTACTGACTGGGTTCTCACGTGTTGTTCAGGGGCAGGGTAGGACTGCTGGTCCTTATGGTCTGATTCAGAAGACCATTGTTCTTTGTCCATAAAACACGATTCTTCTTTTTCATCGCCAATGAATTGTAACAAACTATAAATTTTCATCACCGTTGCATTGTTTACGAGCGATGAATGATTTCTCAGTAAGGCAAGAATCCAAAAAATATCATTTTGAAGTGAATAGATATGAGGAAAAACTACTGTGAAAAAGCGGGTTCTTTTCAATTTCATTTTTTGAAAGCCACATAAACATTTGCCTGAATTATGAAACATTTGAATTTTTACTCAGCGACAGGAGTATTTTACTGAAAACAAGTCAGTCTCGTGAAATTATGAAATAAAATCGTCTTCAAAATGGACATGTGTGTCTACGGGCTTGTCAAGTGTTGAATATGATTTTGTAGCTGTTGTGAATGTTTCACTGGACGTTGGGCGTCTGATGTAAGAAACGTTTTGGACGTACAGCGGGTGATTGAGTGAAATAGTGAAATGTTGGGAGAGGACTTGCGATGCCACAATTGTGCACTGGACAAGAGTCTAGCGACTTTTTGGTGAAAGTATGGTAAAAAAGACATTGCCATCGTTTGGTAAACTAGCATACATTGCATTGACCGTCAAAGCTTGAGGGTATGTTTTGTGATGAACTAGCGTCCCCAGTGATACCCTCATCTGGTTGATCATGGTATGGTGTGATCCAGTGGTACCCTTAGGAATTTCTTGACAAGTCTTCCTAGACAATAAGTTTAGTGAAGCCAACCTTTTGTGAAGAGATGAGCGATCAGCGATCACTCGAAGGAATTTTAGGAATTTACAATAAATTAAACGACAATAAAGGTTCCGATTGAGGCCAGTCTTCATTTCAAGCCCTAAAGTTCAATATGTCCCCCGTACTTCTTGTTTGTCCACAGTAGGAACATCCTAAAAACGCAGCTCAGCTAGGCTTTGCAGACAAAAATTGAAACTTAATTTCAATTGCATCCACAATTCCAGCGTCTTGAAATTGATATTTAAGAGTTCTTACTGTAATAAGAAAAATTATAGGACATCGTAATTTCGCGTATTTAGTGCGACATTTTCATTCACTATTCCATCACGAGGTATTTTAATTTTTCGTTATAATATCTCTGATGCGAATCACTATAATCGAAATTCGACGCCGTTGCGGTATGTCATTAGGCAGATAAAATCTTATTCATTTCTTTATTGTTTTGTCAACGAAGAAGCACATATGTTTCAAACAAATAAGGGAAATATTTGTAAAAAAAGTAAAATCTAGAGTATTTCACCAGTGATGAATTTCCAGGGTATAATATTATATATGACGCTTCATTTTACGAAAACTATAATACATTAGACGAATGTATTGTAGGCATGAATGAATATTTACCTGCTATGATCCAGTAATATTACTTGCATATAATATTAGTACAGAACACTACTGAAAATAACCATGTTTTTATAACTTGATTAGGTATTGGACTCGAATAATCAGTTTATTGTCCTGCCATAAAATGGGGCTAGTGTCGGGCGTGTTGTGACGTCTGCAGTGTTTCACAGCTCGAAGCAAACCTTATTCTATCCTTCATTATTCTACGCCCTCCCGTGGGGATATTTTGCTAAAATCAACGCAACTCTTCCGTTTATAGTGCAACTATTTCATCAGCGTTTTGAGTTATGTTCCAGCAGAAAGAAAAGAGGATTATTTTTAAATTAATTCATTTCTCCCTGTGAACCCAACACATGTGATAGACGTGTGAGCTGTGCGCCTGTATTACAAATGCAAAGTTTAATGCACTTTTCACTATGTACTTAAGACTAAAAAAAATTAAAGAATTAATAGCGTGAGTAGCAACCCTTCCCTGACAGTTATTGTCAAGAAACCTTAGTCACCCCTCATGCAGTGGTGTTGTTTAGTTCCTGATTTCTGTTGTATTCCAGAGTCGCACTCTCTCCAAGAACGTCAGCCGGCGTGTGTTCCAGTCACGATGTTTGGCTGCAGAAAGGACCGGCGCAATGAGGCAGCATGGAGCTACGGCACCTGCTTCTGCTCACTGTCTCACTTGGCTCCAGAGAGAGGAAGTGTGTAGTGAGAGTGTGTGCCGCCGTGAGTGAGCTACGGGCAACATGGACGCTCACACGCACGTGAGTTATGAAGCAGATTATGTTTTAAGGAATCTAGTCAATATATATTGAATATTGTGCGGTTTGCAGCAAGTTTAGGCCGTTTTTGAAGCAGTGCTCAGTTATTGGCGCCACAGCGAAAAGATGCTCCCGGTGTCAGCCGGAGTGAGGCGCGTGGATGCCAGATGCACGATATGGCGACGCAATCAATCGCTCCGCTTGACGACCAGTGCGCTTCCCCTCTTTCTCTCTCCCTCTCTCTCCCTCTTTCTCGCTCATGCCCTCGCTCTTTCTGATGCTCTTTACGTATCGTCTGTTCCCTAAATCAATTCGCTAATTAAAAATTCATGTTAGTGTAACTGTTCTTTGTTATAACTTCGCTTTTCATTCGTATTGTGCTGCATCGACCACAATCACACTGGGATCATGTTTAGTCTACCAGTGGTCAGTGATGAAACTTTGCGTCCGGTTTAAATTCAGACGAATCCACGGCCTCACGTTTCATTCTTGGCTAAGATCACGAACGAATATTTTATTAAGCATGTGTGAGGTGAGGTAGTGATGTGCAGTGCTGTGACACCAAGGTGAGCGCGAACGACTACTGTACGATAAGGATGCGATTATGACCAAGTACTACGTAAAAGCGATTAGCACTCTCACTTCACTTCAGGGACTTTTGTTTGACTTCTAATAGGTGAAGAAATTGCAAACGCATATGCGTTGCGTGGCATAAAGCTGCAATGAAATGTTTTCAAGCTCATGGGATATAGAAGCTTAGTCGTTTCCTTACGCTCCCGAAGTGTATTCTTTAAATAGTTGTATATATATGAAAAATGATAAAATTACGGTTAAACTAAGCACAGTGCATACAAAATGTAGCTGTAAACTGACCCCCTAGTTTTGTATTTGTACTTTTGTGAGGCTCTGTCCAGCATTTCATTTTGCATAAATATTTTACTCCAGAATCCTAAATTATTAAGAAATGGAAAAATTAACTGAAAAAGACAACTGAATTAGAACATAGCTCGAATCGATCATACGCGAGTTGCATTGAATATTGAAATCCTCGCTCGATCTTGTCTGAACCAACACATTCGTCTCCAGCGACCCTCAATCGCTGCGCTGACGACATGAACCTCTTATCTTTCCCAGTGAGACGCCAGTAATCAGGACCAGTAGATGGAAGTTCTGTTTCGTGCCTGCGCCAGGGAGAAAATTTAATCGCATCAACGCACTCCGTATGAATTTATAGCTACTTTAGTATAAAGGGGGTGCATTTATACTAAATATGATCAACAGAACTGTAGGGTAGGATTACAATAAATAGATTACTTGAGTGTCATCGAGATAGACACTTCTCACATCCCCAGGTAGTGCACCAACCCCTGCTGGGGAACCCTGCTCTAATGAGTGAACGAGGCCTTGAGGTTCCCTCTGAGTTCCCGGTAAGTGCTTCGGCGGTAGCGACGAGCTAAATAAGAGGAGCATTTCTCAGATGAAGTTCTGCACCTATTGATCTTGAGTGCTCAACTTGGGGTTTGGTGTACGGATGCATCAGCTGCTCTCAGGAAAAATCCCCGTAGCTCACACAGTTGTCTTGGGTAAGTCAGCGTTCTCGAGCTCCATGCTGAAACCTTACTCGTTTTTGTTATCTCTAAGCAACTCGTGCTAGTTACTTCCACGCAATATTTACTGAAATCTCTTTCGTCCTTAGTACTCTTAGGTAATATTTACGGAGCTTTCATGCACTTTAATTGCCTTGGTGTATTATTGGGGTGCAACACGACGCATTGTACATAAAAGAATGCTTATTATGTCGGGGATTTTGAGGCCTTCTCGTACTTCTTCTGTAAAATTAGCTAGTTTTGTTCGGCAGCGCATTTATGGGTGATGGAAAAATGGTGGACTTTGGTGACTGAAATTATATCGATAGGAAACCTACCTCCTAAAGGTATTTCTTTTATAAAGGCATCTATGTATATCATTGTAGGTGAAAGTGAAATTAAAAATTGGGTTTCTTCTTGAGTTTATTAAGAAGATAACGTATAAATTGTTTTACATCCAATTTAATCGTCTTGAAAAGGTTTTATTTTATCATTAAGTTTTTATGAGAAGTCGACATATATTTCCTGATCTACGAAGAAAAGGGATATAAATTTAGAATGGGATATCAAATTAATAATTATTATTGAGGGATGCCTGCTTACATTGGGATATCAATTTCATAATTATTGCCGTGGGGTACAAATTTGATTGGATACAAATTTGACTGTTATTCGTAATAATTTACTGAGCTCTGTGAAGAAAGATAATTTGATAAAAAAACTCCATTTGCTAATTTTCACAACTTCCCAACACGAGTCATATGCAGCCTCACGTCGTCGTACGCAAATGTGTCTCAAGAAATTCTTTTTCTAGGGTTGTCGTTTTTTCTCAAGATATTACTAAATATATCTAATACATGGATCCTGCGAGCGCTCAAGCTTCCATCAAATTCTCACCTAATTTCAAATGTTCAGCGTCTTAAAAGAATATACTCAAGTTGCTGGGTGCTGTTTATGAATAATTTCATTGGAAGTTCGTACGTAAACACGTTCTTCTTTGAGATCCATGCAATTCCAGGCAGAAATGTACATTGCTTACAAAAGTTGTGAGTTATTACTGTGATGAAAACCATGTTGCACTAAAATAAATAAATTAATACACTTCGATTTAAGAAAACCTTAGGATCGTCTTTCCTTGGTTGTTTCATAACAAAAGGCAATTGGACTACTGGGTTTCCCATCTAAAGTAATGGGGAAAACTAAAAAAATACCCCGGAAAAATACTGTAAATGTACTCATACGGCATATTTTAACGCTATCTGGAATGACGTAAAACTTCGAGTCTTTAGTTATTGTAGCAGTTAGCTTATAATAAGAATATTGTAAAAAAAAAACGCTTCAACTTTTAGTTTTAGCTGATTTGGAAACGCGTTTAAGCAATTTTGAGTCAAATGATTTTTTAGCCTTCAGTATGTTATTCCTCTTGTTGTGTGAGTAAAATGATGCAAGCTTGTTCGGGGCAAAATTGTAACAGAAAACGTGTCTGCAAGTCAAAGTCGTATTTAGAATGCCTTGGCACATGAAAAAAGTCCCACCATGAGGAACAAAGAAAATTACATATCACGCATGATGGATGGCGCATCATCTCTGTAGCCAATGCCTAAAATCCAAGGTCTAAACCAAAAATCCAAGCTCTCAAATGAAACGCACAATTCAGAGGGTACGCGTACGGTGCTGCGTGCTACGGGCTCGTACATACATGGCTCAGCTAGGTGCGAGCGGACTTACCGCTCGAGTCGCGTTATCTCACGAGAATTATCACCGATTGACGCGTACTTGCAACAACGTACTTTGCGTGTGTCAGTCGTTTGAGAGGCGACCGTGTCAAACGCACCGCCCCAGCGTCGAGATAAAGAAATGATAAAATCCGTCACATCAACCGAAATCGCCGGCGACGGTTGAAAAATTAGAACAATTCAATTTCAGTAACTGTTAGATTTGTTACGTTATTTTAGATACGTTTAGTTACGTGTGTTATCCTTTCTTCAGATATTTTCAGCCTCATTTCAATACATTTTTACGTGCAGAGATATTTCTATCATTTATCGCCCTGTTTTAATCAATTGATTTCTTCGAAAATTATTTACTACTTTAATTACTACGTTTAAATATTAATCGGATAATTTATGTGAAAAGGTTGTCATCTTGTCGTAAAAACGCTTTTGGACTTAAAAAATAGTTTAGGCGATGGGCCTCTATGCAAAGCCCATCCCTCGTGACGGTCATGCATTTCTACACTAAATATTTCGAATGAACATTCAGAGGCTTTGTATGAAATCTGTACCATCGTGTTCAGTATTCATGTTTTAATACTGCGTTGAATATAAGTTGGAAAAATTGAAATCTTCAGCGCATATTCATTGAAGTCTGACAAGGTTTGTTCACGAGATTTAAGTCTTGTGCCTAAGGTTCCCAACGGACTTTCCGGAATCAGACAGAATTCAGCAACACGACGTAGCTCACTCGACGGCGCCTTGTCTACCTTCGACGCTCCCGATTTGGCCTGCATTTCCGATCAGAGTGTATAATGTAACATAAATGGGAATGTAACACAAGCTCATTGTTGATATTACATTCGAGTATATTATATTTATGATTGCATCAATCATGTCGTATCCTTTGAGCTAAATTTTCGAGAGCTGTAGCGCATGAGCTATACTGTTTGAATAACCATCTCTCGGATAAATGGGGAACATGTTATATATCTGACTATTTTCGTTTCAAGAGGAACCATTATTTTCCAAATATCTTGATAGTTTGAAAATAAGTAAAGTGATTTTAACTGTATTTGTTGTGATACAAGTATTCATGTTTATTTTTACGCTGTGATTTTAAGTATGAACGAATCAAAAAATACCTCTCAATAGAGTAAGGGTTCTTTCATGCGAGTTTAGACGATGACTTCAAGTTTTACCGATTTACTCAGCTGATCGTGATAAAAATTCTACTGGTAATTGAGATGAACTGTCGTCTGAGCAGCGCGGTACTCTAATTTTAATTATTCATTAATGGCGTATCTTCGTTTCCATAATTTCTTGCGTAAGTTTTCTGTAAAATAATATACTACGGCACTCCTGAAGACCGTGTTCTAGTCATTTTGTGGTACATTGATATATTATTATCTGACTCTAGCCGTCTAGCCATTGATAACGGTAAAAGTATCAACATTAGAATGCTAAAAAACTAGGTTATATTCAATCTACAAGTCAACTCACCGACCTGCACCACGAATCACCCTCGTTGCTACCCGTGCTGTCAACATTTCGTAAACTTGCGTCGTTCGATTATTACTGATTCCACGATTGTATAGGCACACTTCTCAGTCGTCTCACACAGATCTAGTATGTCCATACTTCCCAGCACTCCTAAGGAGGTTTGCCAACTTTGTCAAAACGAATTACAGACGGATTGTCGGCGTTCCGTTGAGTCGTGTGGCAAGCACAAAACGATTGACGGTCAAGATTCTGTCATACTATCAGTTTGACCCACTCACGACTGTAATTTTTTTCATTATTGTACTCTGCCAATACGGTTATGTTCCAGTACATAACTCAGCTCAAAGTACGGATTCCTGCCCTTTGAGCTCTACGCTGCGGCGTGCGCATAACCGAGAGCTGCACTCAGATATCTTACGTATTCGGCTACAACATGTAGTACAATTCCCTTCGTATAACATTATCTTCAACCATAAATCATAAAATAATTATAACCTAGTCATAGTGGGATGAAGTTTGCGAGTCCTGTTCAGTTTCGTGCAGCTCGCAGATGCCAATTTTTTAATGCCTGCAAGCGTCCATCCTGTTTTGCTGAGTCAGTGTTCCAGTGGTGTATGCCATTGGTGATATACCGACCGAAGAAAATTAGAAGGCTCATGCGCAAATTTTTTTTAAAGTCACAGCAAGTGCCTCAGTTTCACAGATATTTCTTAAGGAATGATTTAGGATAAGGCCATAATGCAAACGAAAATTTATGAAGAACACTCGTGAAGCAGAATACGAATGTCATAGGAGAGCTGTTAGGAAGTTACAATCGAGAAAGAATCTCAAGCTTGATTATGGGTGACTTGCCTCCACTCCTCTCAAGAGTATCGCGACTCCCGGCTCCGACTCTGTATAATTATCGTTCTCCCTTCTCATTTTGATAGCATTAATCTGTAACGTTTTTGAATTTCCACTTTTGAGTGGGTTCAAAGTAAAGGTTATGAGTAATTGTAATTTATAAAATGAAAGAAATACTTTCATGGCTAAAAACAATGAAAGCTTGGTCATTTTCAACCCGTACAGTTATTAATTTTTATTTTGCATTGGATACGAGATATCTGCGATATTTACGAGAGCGTACAGTCCATACGAGGCCCTGCACGAGCGACTGACAAAGTCTTTTCGCTCATCATTATCGGACAGTTTAACGCATGCACTTTACTTCAGTATTACAACTGTCCTGGTTTATGTTCTAGTGACAAAGCATTCACAAGTGACACTGACCCTTCACTCTGGGAAAAATTTCACCCGCACAACTCAAAAGTAAATTTTCTGCAAACGGTCATCACCTCGTCTCTGTTCGGCATATCTTCCAAGAAAATTTCAAATGGGAATCAAGATGTTCAATAACATTGCGTGTTGTTCTGGGCCAGCAATCTTGCATGCCTGATGAAGGCTGCACTTAATGTCCGTCGTTGTTACTTTCTTTTCCGTCAGTTTAGGACGGAAATTGCTCGACAGGAAATCGCCACGCAAAAACAGGAGGTCAGCCGACTACACAAACGTTTAAAAGCAACACTTTATTGCTTTACAGTCCTGACTGAACGATAATGTACTGTACTGGAGAATACTGGGCCACTTCTTTAATGGGGGCATGAAATTTGCAGGGCATCTAAGATTAGTGCAATACTTCCTTTAGGAGTCTCAAAAATATGCGAAATGTTCCGAGAGGTAACTCGATAAACGGCGCTTATATCCCGAAAATGCTTTAAATTAGAGCATATTGTTACATTGTTCTGATATCGCAGTTCCCGTCCCAAACCAAGCGGCATGATCACCTCTCAGCCCATTTCGCTTAGAGATGCTTTCCAACAAAATTCCAAAAGATAAAGTATGCGTCTATCTGTTTCAATTGAAATTAGTGCACAGTGATGGAAAAATATCAGGAGTTATTTCAGCGGTCATTGAAGATGATGAACTTTTCCATAATACGAATGGAAATTGCTGAATTTTATGTACATTTACTCATTGGTATCTTGATTGGATTAGGAAAAAAACGTAAATTATTCAATATTATTTTTCATTTTAATCACCTTACACAATAGGTCAATTTTTCATGCATTTCTTGTTCACCTCTACGTATAGTTATACAGCCTTACTTCGCGTACACTCCAGTACAATTTTACACATGTATTGTAGCCTATTCCCCCGAAAATTTCGTACCTGATGCAACATATTTACTTTCCTATATGAGTTCCTATAATTTCCCCTGAATTAAAGTATTCAGAGTCAAGAATTTATCGAATTGAACAAATTCGTTCGATGTGGAGTCCACGTTTACTTGAAGCTTAAGAACTTTTATAGGCCGTAAATTTTCTAGCCCAAAAGTTTGAGTTCTGCGAACGACGCTTACTTGTAAAGCTCTTCACAGGACAACTGCTGTACTTGAGCTCAGAGGGTTATCACTCTGCTTATTATTGGTGCAAAACATTACACTAATACAGAATATGAGGTTAACATAACATCATATTTTGTTTTATAGGTGTAGCTATTGCAGAAACTTAAGTTCGAGTTCTTCGAATCAACTGTTTTTGTTTAATTGTACACTGAATATATTTGTGTCAGTATGACAAAGATTTCGTCCAATAAACGCCAGAAGTATACAAGCTTCATAGCAAAGGAGCATTGGCACGCGCCATGATGAGGTTCTACAGTACGTGAAACATGAGTAAAAATACAAAATCAATGCCTACGTCACAAGTAGTCATATCATGTACAAAACCAGGTGTAGTAATGAATAACACATCCAACATCGTCTGCAAATTTTTTCTAGTGAGCGCAACTTACCGTTTAATATTATTTTGAGTACCTACAATGTAAATTTGATGTGTTGCTATTAACTTCGAAGTGGGTGCATAAGGAGGACTAGCAAAGGTACGGTTAATGGCAAGTCCATTAATCTGAAACTTCTCGATAACCATTTTCTAAAGTCATTTGCAATCCTGGAGAAGTGTTTCTGTGAGCAGCACGCACTGCAAGGCGGTGTTTCCAGCTCATTCTCAGGCGAGCTTTGATGTTTCGAGGCAACAGTTGCGTTGTGGCGCGACCTCAGCCTTGGTGACCGGGCTCACATCCACAACAAAGACTAACAAAGTTCTGTGATCTTTTTCAACAGAAGTTAAAATCAAGCGATATGCTTCAAGTGTAGTAAATAAAGTTTATTTAATTTGGTACAGCAGTTTATATAGTGCATATACTAATGGAAAAACTTTTGAGCACACCGAAATAACTGAAGGAAATGATGTATCTGAAATGAAGTTCATTCAGCGTTTTACAGTACAGGTTTACAGTACGGCTTTTTTAGCTACACTCCATGCCTAGAATAAAGTATTGACTTACCCCTCACTAGAGATATCAACTTACTTCTCATTCCAGTGGAGGATCGAATGGAGGATCGAAACTCACCAGCACAAGAATATCCAGTTTCATGTAAAAAGCTATAAAAAGGAAAGTAATTCTCTAATTTTAAAGTCACTACATTCTTATGAAGTTCATAAAAGTTCTGAATATTTTCCGATTAACTTTCTACGTCTGTGGTCGTAGTTGAGAATTTACTTTTGTAGAATCCCTGTTTTTCTTACTCCTCATCAATTTCAAGAGATATATTGTCCAGGGAAAGTGAATTTAAACTGAAAAATTCTTTCTGACTCTTCAAGCTCTCATTTTCTGCATCATCGTGTTACTTGAAGTTTAAGCATGTGCTTCTTTAACCCTGTAACGACGAAATTATTTTGATGCTAAAGCTACATTTACCTTATTATGAAAAACTAAGCAGCACCCTTATGTATCTGTGCAATAGGGCTACGTTCACCTTGGTGCAAAAAATCAGCTGCAGCCTTATGAAATATAATCATATTGTTCTCTGTGGCGTTACGGGTTTATCGAAGCTCCATCACACTTAAATAACATGGAGAAATGATACATGAAATAAAAGCACGAGCACATTCGCTGGCGCACGATGTTAGGTAGTACGTCTTCTTCTCAGCTCTCTGACTGACGTCTGGTACTCGTTAATGCTGAGGAATGACTTGATTATTCTGGAAAACTACTCGAAGTACGAGGGACAGTCAAAAGGCTTTCAGACAGCTCCTAAAATTACCCAGTGTGCAATACTTTCCTCAGCAATTTTACATCGACAGAAGTTATTCTTGTGAACATATATTTAAAATATGTATAGATAACAACAGACCTCATGCAGAGCAATGCTTAGGTTGTTTTGAAAAATAAACCTTTTAGACCATTTGTCCCAGAACTTTTTGACTACTCGTAGTTCTCAATTAGATCCTAAAGGATCAACTTGGAGTTTTACTGTTAACTCCGGAAATTTCTAAGGAAGATCAGTCCGGGAATTTAGGCTGATTTAAAATTCTATTCTTAGTTTGACGGGCTTCTTCCTGCCTAGATGGAAAGTTGACTGCGTAGTTCCGCGTGTCGTTTTAGGATCCATAAGAGTCCAAGAATCTCGCGTGCATGACTGGAAGAATAGTTTCAGAGCAAGGATGCTTGTTCTCGATTAGATATTGCTTATTCCAAAATCACTAGAACTATGTTTGAAATATTTCTTGATGACTAGAATAAATTGCTTGAAATTCGTTTAAATTTGTCTCAGAGTACTTTGGAGCGTGTGAACATCGTTTAATCGCTTTAGAATCATGGAAAGCGGTTGTATTTAAACTACAGAGCATTCTCCTTAGCTATACGAGGTGTGATGGGAAGAACATGAGGTTAATTAATTCGTCGCAGAACCACTGAAAACGAATCCGCTCAGGACCGTTTGACTTTGGACCCTATAACGCTCACGTGCTTCATGCATCAACTCGAGCGCGACCTGACTTTACTTCTTTACTATCACGCCGTACTTCAATGTGTAGCATTCTCATACCATATGAGGTGACAGAAAAATTGAACTAAGATTTTTTGAATAAAAATTTGTCTAAAAATAATTTGTGTTTGAGCGGAGTTGGCGTCATCGACACTAGCGGCATGCGTGAATAGAACGTTTTTAAGACGGTCGTGAAAATGTTGCGAGTAATGAACGTTCTGGAGGACACTCAAACGAATAAAATTTGAAACTTGTGTAATTGAACTTAACTGATATCCGATCACCATGAATCACTCGGCATGAGTCATCAAAATAGTTATACTAACTGAAGTTTAGTTTAGTGAATTTTAACGCAGGATTTTCTAGGAACGTGATGGCTTTTCATTTTTAGCCAACACTCATTCCCTCGCATGCCACTCGGAGTATGCAGCATTTTTAAGCAAAGTACAAAATTCTACTTCTCTAGCAATCACTTTACTCGCCTTACTTCTCTGCACGTTACTATAATGTTCTGTTTAAGGTTAGCAAAGAAATTGCACAAGTTTCAGATTTTGGAAATTTTTCACGGATTAGCGCGTGGTGTTTGAGGAAGACTATTTTGAAAAGATTGTGTACAAAATTCGTAAGTCTTGAAACCTCACTTTGTGAATGGTAGTTCATATATTTTCTGGTCGCACTTTGTAGACATGTTCTTCTTAATCTGTGTCATGTTGTACATCCCCACTATGTTGCAAACAACACTTCATGTTGCAAACCTCACTTTGCGAACGATAGTTCAGGTATTTTCTGGTCACGCTTCCTTAATTTGTGTCTTGTTGCACAACAAAGAGGATAAATTCAAGAAATTGGCTCTTTTATCTTGACTAGCGCTTTGCATGTACGTGTTTTTTGTAGAATATGATAAGAAATGGAACTTGAAATACTTGAACAATTTAATATAATTTCTGATCACTATATAATTTATTCGTTAATCAGTATATTAATCCCGTTTTAAAGCATTTTGACTGAGGGACAATCAACCAATGAAATGACGTGAACTAGCAAAGGAGACGTACGAGTACTGTCTACCTGATAGCATTTTCCAGTAAGTACTGATTAATATAATACTTCAAGAATCACCATACAGTCGTATTTGAATATTGAATGTGCTTTAAAGACGTGTAGAAGAGGAAGGTAGTGTAACGTGCTCACTCTATGTAGAGTTGTTACCATGGTGACTACATGTTGGAACACTGGCTAACTTTTTCGCTTAGCATCGATTATTATCGATAATTTAAACTGCCCAAGTGTTTTTATAAATTATTTTATACATTTATCGATACGGCGGCGGGAAAGATGAACTTGGTATAGCTGTCAACACGGCGCTCATACCGGGCCCCTGAGCGTACTGCACGCACCATATTTGATGCGTTCATTTGATGCACAGCCCATGCAATCGGTCAAGGGCTATGCTTCACATTGAAATAAGAATTCATCTAGCAATGAATTGTCATTCCAATGTCAGCGACGTACTGTGCGGGAGAATGTGATTTATATATCACTGGGTAGAAGTGTACACCACGTGGTGTTAATACAGCCGAATTGTGAATAGACAAGCAAAGAAGGAACTCACGGTCCATTTTGTATATATACCGAAGACGGCTTTTACAGTTACAAAGAATTGCCACTATCCTCAGAAGTGTCCTTACTCTTCTTCTTCTTCTTTTTCTTATTCTGTGGGACATAGTCGCTTAATTGGAGTCTGCGAACAAGGAACCTTTCCTCGAAAGAGACGTCTGTCAAAGAGGCCATGTGTATAGAAATACTAATTTGTAGTCACCGTCTGAACAGCTTTTTTCCTTCCTGATTATTATTTTCATTTCTGCGGGGATAGAAGACAAAATTCTTAGAAAGTTGGGGCAGAAAGAACCTGCAGCTATTTCTGATTGGTATGAAATCATAATAAATTGAATCAACTATAAATTCTGCATAGGAGCCCAGTAAGTCAGCAGGTTTCTACGAATAGACTTGGTGAGAGAGAGCTCCACAAAGCGAGCTTCAAATTCTTAAATCGGTCACATGCGGGCTATCATAATTCGCTGAATTTTTCCCTTAAGCCTCACATTATTTTTCAAACAATATCGTCTAATTCACTCCATTGACTCTCAATTTATGGTAGTAAAAATAGAAGGCGGCTAGCATTGAATTATTTGAGTATTTCAGATGACGGTAACCTTGATTTTCTTTTGTCATTAATTTCCATCTGTTGTCTAACACTCAGTGAAACACCCTATAGAATCGTATTTCTGCAACTAATAAATGAATAAGCACAAAAATGACAAAATAAAATAGGGATAATCCCACTGTATCTCTTTTTACCTGAAAGGTGCCTTTCAATTGCAAAGCCTTTCCAATGGCTTTTACGTATTCTCACTATAAGAATAGATTTTTAGATCCGAAATTCAATTGAGCTGGTGAAAGTTTTGACCTTACTTTATAATATGAAATTTGAGTCGAAAATCATTCATAGTTAGAAACGTTTGCGTAAATGAAAGGTGAACATGCTGGTCGAACTTCTTGTATATCCCTTGTCGCTTTCCATGGGAATGAAAAAGAAGATTGCATTTTTGGGAACACCTACAGATTTTTCGAATATCAGGACAGATCAAAAATTGCACGTTCGTCTGTCCGACCTCAGAAAACTGTATAGAGGTCTACCCGGTGTGTTTGCTGTCCCATACTCTTACCAAGAATTACTTAATTTCATACACCAACATTACCTCCAGACTACGATAATTTAAAGCGGTGCTGTAGGCCAATAAGGTCTATATTGTTAAGACTTTAAAATTAGGAAGTAGACTAGCTAATGACAAGCGTAACAAATGTAGTGTGGTTCCAAGAACCTGTCCTCGCCTTAGTTTACAACCGCGAGTTCGAGCTTCAAGGAGAGGAGCCTGCAGGTCCTACCTCGAGTACAGAAGAGAATCGCATCTTTGTATACATCCCTTCATTATAATAAAGAAAAAATGGAAGAAAATTCAATCCGTAATAAGTCGCACGCAACGCATGTTACAATTCTGTTTTTACAACAGTAAGAGCAAAAGATTACTATTGAATGTGCAACTTTATAACGGCAACGGCCTCTCACTCTTATCATACTGTAATATAACAACACTGAACACTCCCCGGATCACTCCGAAATCCCGGGTGTCATTTGAGACGCTACTCCTCCAGACGAGTTCATGCCCTCAGCTCAGGCAGATAAAGCTCCATTTTAATTCTGAAATAAATACCTCACCTTGACAGCGTAATGCGCTTAAATGACCTTAAATATTGGGAGAGAGAGCTGTTCAGGTTTTACGATTTTAACAGCATCAAAGGGTTCTTCAACATTGAGGGCAATAAAAAATTACTTTACCAAGCCTAATAACGAGAAAACAGTAAATTTCAACCATATAAACCTTCTAAAACGAATGAAATTTTTAATTCATGTAAACCTGTCGAGAATAATAAAACTCATTCAACTACGTAAATATTTAAACCCACAAACGAAAATGTATTCAGAGAGTCATTTCAAGGCATTTACTAGTCACTAAACGATTTCAAAGGAAAAGTGTCTCATAATTTGGATGAGTCTCTACAATAACCCACATGTACATATATCAATGTATGTATGTGTGGGTATAAATACAAGTTTACAACTTCAGCGTCGAAATTTGCCTTGGCGTCGTTCACCCTAATATGTTTTGGGTCGGTATCATGAACAGAACTTGTACATACCGGTTAACACCGCTGTTCTCAGAATACGCGTTTAGTTTTCTCGTGCATCGAACGTCGTGCAAGAGCTATTGGGCGTGGAATGCTTAAAGATTTGATACAATACAGCCTATTTCAATGTATCGGCACCTCATTTTTTTAAACCTCAGTGAAGAACGGACGTCTTTCTTTCATATGCGTCATCATTTTCGATTCAACTCTTTTCCATCCTCTGTTTCACTAAGTATCAGCATTAGGCCGTGCAAATGATCACGACATTTCGTAGGAATCAAAATTTTTCGTTAACATTCTTCGGTCTATCTTAAATATAAGAGATTCTAGGTTGCAGTAGGCCATCTTTGCACTGTATTTTTTATTTTAAGATGTATACTCAAAGATCCCGTAATGTTTTTTAGGTTAATGTTTCACTTTTCGTGTTCAGCGTAGAATTACGAAACAAAATTCGGAGTTTCAACGCGGCTTTAATCCGTGATTTCAAGGTTGTAGACTTACTGATCACAATTGGGTGTTTCATTACGATTTCCTCATTTTAATTTTATGGCTAAAGTATTACAAATTGAAACTCGATGTAACACGCTTTGTATGTGACTAATTTTGGAATAAACGTATATTTCTTTCTTTACTGAGGACGAAGTAAAAGAGAGGAGAGGGGAGGTGCCGAGGAGTCAATAGCTGGAGCAGAGGATGCGGGGACTGGCAGAGTGCCCGCCGTGGAGGCAGGCCCGGAAATGCCTCCAGATAACAATGGTCCGATCTGCCGTTGACACCGAGCAATATGCCAACTAATTACGGCCTTTCGCCAGTTCGTTAGTCTTTCCGAGCAAATGTGGAATGTCGATTGTCTTATTATTTGCTCAGTATATCGCTGTTACTCGAATGATTGAGATGTTCTGACAATACACCCGACAACTTATTATTTTCATGAGCCTTTTCAGCATATTTTAATAACATAGCAAAACAGACCGCTATGACACGAGTATAGATTATATCAAGAATTTTCTTCGACAGTATCTGAAACAATACTTGAACACTAAAGTGCGGATATCAATGCACCACTTCGGATTTTTATTTACGTACGAGACGTCTCTAGCCCTCCACATGACAAGCTAGACAGACACGTTTCCCAGTTCGTGCCATTGTTTTCAGACGAGGAAAATGCTGCTGTGACGGAAATTCAATATGAGTCTTAAGCTTCCCAAATACTCTTTTTTTAACTCTTTGAAGCGCAGAAAAAAGGCTAGGTTTTGTTGCTAAATCGGTCAACTGTGACACCTATACTAAAATAACAGTAATAGATATTAGTTTCGAAAAATTGGCACTTGAATGAATTACTTTTTTCCATTTTCTACAGCTCTAGGCTGGCACAATAAACGTTCTACAGCATTTTGTCTTGTTGTAAACTCTACGCTCTACAGTGGCTCGAAGGATTAATGATAGTTTTACATGTACTTCAGCTGTTAATTGGACAGGCCAACATATAAAAATTTCGTGTAGGCGCACTAAAAACTAACACGAATTCTCTATTATTCCACTGCCTCAAATAGTGCTTCGTGTAGCAATGCATAAATTTACAACTGATATCATACGTGAAGTCGGCAAAACGCTCGAGAACGTAAAGATAACTATTTATCTCTTGTGATGAGAAGTGGATTCTTTACTGAAATGTTTGCTCAAACATTGCTGGTGTAGCGCTGAATTGTTCTACTGAGTTCGGTCTAATTTCTCACTTGAACAGCAGTGCGAGCCGCCGCCTTCAGGTGGCGCTGTCTTCTGAGGCAAATTAGCGCCTTAAGTTCCATGTTCGAACTGTGTGGCCCTGTGCGGTGCCGACACCAATGTCGAAATGCAAGACCAGTTTTCTTCGGCTCGAAACTGCCGGGGCTCGAAATATCTTGAATTTGTTGTTAAATTTACCAATAAATCTTTATAAATGTAGAGCAACTATATTTTAATAAACGCAGCTGCACATTTTGTTAATGAACCAAAAAAGTACACAGTATACAGCGTTTCATGCAATAATAAAAGTAAATATTAAAAAACAAATTAATGTAAACATTCAGTGTTTCGCAGGCTCCGATTTCATTTCGAGTTCAAAATTTATTTGCTGCCAACTAATGCTTCCTTACATTTACATAAATAGTTGAGTGCTATACTTCCTCCTTTAGTTGACCAGTTAGCTCCGTTTACACAGTTGGGCTCAAATATCTGCTGTTCAAAGAAACGCTCACACATTGTAGTCAGCAACACAATACGAACTTCAAAAATTTTCTTCTCAAATCCTCTCGATTAGAGATCCCAGGCTCGTTTGTGGCCAAAGCGAGAACATGCATGCAGCCCTGCCAGCATGGGAGGCACCAGATCTCTTGACATTCAGGCGCGGGTTTGAATGCCAGGCTGGACCGACGGAGCGGCGGTTCGTTCCTCTTTAAGAGGCCGAAAGCGACCGTGTCTTGAGGGCTCCGAGGGGAGAGGCAGCCCCTCCCATTGGCTGCAGCCGCAGTGCCAGAGGGGACGTAAGAGGGGGGTTAGGAGGGGTAGGGCGTGGGCCAGTGGCGAATGAGGTCTAGAGAGGGAGTGTGGCGATCTGGGTCTAGCGATAGCATGTGGTGATGAGGAGTGGAAACTTGTTTGATGGCTGAGGGCGGCGTTATGTTTAGTTTAGTCATGAAAATGAATTTGAGAGAAAAGGAGGACGACCAAGTCATGGTTTAAAAGGTATACAAAGTTACTTCATACGAGTAATGCGAATGAAGAAAGGAACCGAACTTGTGACATGGGTTGCCAAAAAAGCTATGATAAGGAAAATAGAGGGGGGAAATGTGTGACAGATAGTGCTATAAGTTCGACGATTAGGATTATGAAGGTGATAATAAATTATGAAGAGATCTATTACCTCTCTGAGGTGGCATTAAAATTTTGCACGAGTCATTTACTCGAAGAGAGTGTGACCTATGCAATGGAATGTGAGCTAATATATTATTATGGCAAACGAAAATTAGAAGTTTAATGAAGAAATCATGAGTTGATAAGTTAAGAAATGAATTGAATACAAAAAGAAAGGCACTAAAACTGTGTACTGTTTATGAAATTTTTTGAAAATGCGAAAGACATCGTCGATAATAATCACAAGGTGCGTGTAGTTGTTGTCTGCTGCCTTAAAAGATTCCTCGGGCCATTTTCGATTTTTTTCCGCAATGATACGATGAGGCCTTCTCTCAGTGCACTTAAAAACTCAGTCTCCGCGAGTGGTAGCCTCGACATACGTCAAGAGGCTGGCTGACCCGGGGANAGGGTGAAGCTACGAGCAGGGTGCGGGAGAATGGTGGGGAGACAGAGGGACAGTGACTGAGGAGCAGTATAACCAATGAAACTGCCATTAGGTCACGGAGGAAACGAGAGACCGAAGTAAAGGACGTACGAAGAGAGAAGTGAGCGTCTTACGAGTATCGCTTTCTTGCTCAAACTCCACGAGGTCTCGGAGGAAACGAGACACCAAAGTGAAAAACAGACGTAGAGCAGTGAGCGTTCTACGAACGTCACTTTTTTATTGAGGTGTTAGATGAGCTCTCAGATAACTGAGTCGGAGTCAAACTGAGTCTGCTATTTTGTCCAACTACCATGAGACACAAAATATTCACTAAATGCATGTAAATATGCTCTGTAGTAAATAATTGAAATCCTGATGAGTGATTTGATTAGTTTTAGGAGACATTTCTCAGCTCAAGATTGTTGTCTCGTGATCAATCGAAGTGAGTTTCGGTTGCTGTGAGATCAGAATGCTTGCTCAGCAACAACTTTCCTCATAGGGAGTGATGTACATGACTTATTGAGTGGTGTTATGGTTCCATACAAACAAGTCAATTGACTTCCCTTGAATTTGTTGAATTAGGTCAATGGATTTCATTCAAAATTCGAGCTAAGGTAAATCTTACCCAGATTTGCCTCGCCTGGTGGCCAGATTAAGAGAAGCGAGGCGTCCGTAGTTTTTGCACTCTTAAGGAGTCGGTAATGAAAATTTTTTGGTGAGTTTATTTTTATCGTATATTTAACGTTTCTGAAGCAATTGGAGCTGAAATACATAGACTCTGTATCCTTCATGAGACCATTTTTGATGGGATGCAGTTTTGCTGGTCTAACGCTACCTAGTTCATGAAGAATATATGTAAACGTACAGATAAAGGCAAACGAACACATTCAAAATAATCTCAAGCCTCTCGACTTGCCTCCTCTTTTAACCCTAAAAAAAAACCGGTGTATTTTTGTAAATGAATGAACTATTGTAAGCAGTCAGGCACATATTTTGCTCTAATTTGCATATTCACAATACTTTTGATAGGAAGAATTAGAATCTATGACTAACTATATTCTTTACAGTCCTACCCTATTAAGAACTTGCGCGGTTTATGCTTTAGGCAGTTCTTTGCAGCGATCGTAGTTTTCAGACATACATACATATTCTGGCAGTTTTGAGTAAATTATGTCTTTAGGCGAGGAATGGCTAGTGACTGCATGCAAATTTCAGCATTAATGTTCTAAAGCGGACCTAACGACCGCGCCACTGCGCTGTTGACCAGTGAACTCTGCGAAATTTCCTGAGCCGATTTTGAATAGACTAATAGGACAAGGAGTTCTGAGAGCAACAGTAGCTGCTATGTTACTGCAAGAGTAAACTAGGTGTCGGTCCCTGCCGCGCAACACACACCTGACTTGGCTCTCACACCATGGAAACTGAGTGTCTGTTGAATGCCTGTGTTTTTTGTGTCTGTGAGCGATCTCGCTCGACTTTGGCCTACCCCCTTCGATCTTTCATTATCATCAGCATTGTTATCTGTATATGAGCATTGTTATTGCTAATGTTCCCACGAATGTAATGCTCAACATGTGAATTAAAAACATGTGATTGGTTATTCTTCCCATTTTTGTTACAATCTAATTTGGATTCGAGTTTATTATGCCTTTGTAGTGAACTATTGGCCAAAGTGTCCGGGCACAATGACGAAGTATTTTTTTGGTAAACGACATTTACATCCTATGCAATGTTTTTTGAAAATTTGCATTTAAACAACGAATGACTTTTAATAGCACCGAACAAACTCAGAGTCCATTGTTCATATTCAGTTTCCGATAGCTCGTACGGAAGGGACATTTGTTATTCCAACAACAAGGAAGTCCCGACAAACTCTTGCTGATTATTATTCAAGACCAAGCCTGGTTGGTGCCTTTCACCTCTATGAATATACAGCAGAAGTTTTGGGCAGGGAGCTCATATTGGTGTCCTCCCTTGGTTGTAATTATACACAAGGTACGCAGGTCGAGATGAGCACACTTCATGTGCGAGCACATTCACTTGTCTTTAGCAAACAAAGTTACCTGCTGCCGTCTTATTCCAAAAACAATTTGAGGGTTACAGAGCTTTTCGTTTTCTGACACAAGTCTGGCGGTTTGAGTCCGCTGTTGAGGTTCTAACGGGCGCTGAAGTTCTCAATGTCCTCAGCCGCCTCGTACATTTTGCCCGAGTGTAGCAGGTTAGTAAATGTTATGGTGTTCGCACGACAGCGTTACGATGTATTGATTTGGGGCTCGTGCAAACACGTTGTGATCATACAAGTAATACACTCGTATGTACGGATTTTTTTTCTCGTGCGAACGGGTTTCTCAGCCTTTTCGCTTTGTATCATTTAGCAACACGAATTCAATACTTATTGTTGATCTAGAGCTCAAAAGCATTGCAAAATCCGTTTTGTGTATTGTACTGAGGAAAAATGAGAATTCATTTGTGGCTTTACTGGATGGTGACTTCTTAAATCAATGAAGAAAGATTCATCCTAAAATTCTAGCTATATGTTAGTTTTCTAATTAATAACATTTCGTTTAAAGATAATTTTGACTAATTCGAAATATGGAAAAAATGCTTAACTCTCGCTTTTATGCACGTGCTACAAGATAGCTAGAAATTACTTTCACATGTTTAGCACTATTCAGTGAGCAGGCATGAAAAGTTGATGAAGCATCAATTCCCTCTTTTCTCGATCGATATATATATCTTGAATATCTTGAAAATCTTGAAAATGTTTGGGCCTTTATGCCCTGGCCACACGGGGGTGCCGCCGGTTAACATAGGACACATAAGGGGTACCGCCATATATGACACGTAAGTTTCATCGCAGTTATTGCAATTCAGTAGGGTATAGAATAAGAGCATAATTTTCGAGACAAATGCCGCAAAAAGTCATCCCCTACACTATTTATAACAGCGGCCTGAGGACGTAGACCCACCCAACCCAACCCGTCATAGTTGAGGCAACGCTTGCATGCAGGCAAGAGTTTCCATAACATCGCACCTGTTGCTTCTCTCCTCATTTCCTCATCTGGACCAAAGGGCAAAAGTGCGACCTTCGCAAACACTTAGAGAACTAGGAATATTTTCTCAGTGTCTGGTCTTCTGATTTCCGAACCCGAGAGTTGAAAAGACAAAATTACGTTAATTGAATTACGTTACTTTAATGTTCTTAGTTAAATTTACATTGAATAATTAGTTTTAATGTTAACTTAGCATTATTAACTTTTCCATGATGTGAAAAACGTCAAGCAGCTCACATTAGGGGTTTGCGTTGATGATTACACCCTGCAACCCATTGTGAGAATCAGAAAGAATACTTTTTGACTTCAGTCCATAAGAGCATTCTTCCTTCTGCCTGACAACGAGAAGGAGCTTTCTCCAGTTGACGACATTCTCACGACCACCAAATCGGGTCCTTTTCAGAGTAGCCCGACATGCGTACGTGAAGATAAGATGAACGAAATTCGTTGTTTTATTCTTTTCTTACTCCATTGTACGTTTTTGAAGGCATTTTGTGGGGACGCTTACATGATTTAGGAACACGACCGCGCAGAGGGCGAATCTGACGTACTGTGGGGCACGAGCGGCATAAAAAAATCGATCTTTCCTTGTTGAACAAGACCTTATCAACCACATGCAAGTAGGCTATTAATCGACGCATATCACTAGAGAAAAATCTTTCCAAATGCTACTTCATGAGTTTTGTTACTCTGATTGCGTTTAGGAATTTGTGATTTTGTGATCGATCACTAACAATTCCTCATGCTGTTGTCCAAGTGGTCAACAAAGTTTTCATGGAATTTTCGTTTAGCATTAAAGGACCTGATTTCTTGCGACGTTTATAATATCATCTCATAATGAGTTTACTCCTGAAATTATAACGCTAGCGATGTTGCCATAACGTTTGTGCCCAGCGGTCATTTTCGAGCTCGAGAGCGCTGATTAGCGCATGCAATAATTTGTAACGATACTCCCTCGCAAAGTAAAATGTTTGGTTCCTAGTGTCAGTTATCTACGGGTTAATAAAATTGTTACCAAAGCATGAAGGTTTAAGTACCGCATATACTGTATATAATGTTAAATATTTGTACGAACGACTGTCAAGAAATGTTACCGAATGAGTATTCCTGACTTTCATTTTACTGAATAGTCTGATTCTATATCCTCGTTAATACGCACAAGTGGGTTACATTGTAATTGCGCATTCATCTAGAGAGAAGAGAATCTAGAGGAGAGAATCATCGGTAAGTTATGTCTTGATCCGAGTGTTGAAGTTCTATCTTTAGTTGCCGACTCAAGTGTCCGTCGAGTCACACAAGACAATCGTGGCGATAGTCCAGTATGACTCACTATCCTTGTTTGGAAGAGAGTCTTACGGTGGGCTTGGAAATTCGGACCTATTTTCTTACTGTAATTCCAGAACGATCCGCTATAGGGTTGCGACATGCATCTATTACAAAAAATAAAATCAATGATGGCCATTTCACGTTAGTCGCCCACACATCAAGTCCTATGTATGTTAAAAGAAAAACATATAACTTCTCACTTTTTACACAAACAGAAGTTTCCCCCGAAGAGATTGCCTGTTATTTCACTAAAACTATGTACATGATAACATAACGTTGGCTACATTTGCTCTCTAACCAATTAAACAACATAATTTTTCTAACAATTTCTGCGGCTGAACGCTATTTCTACGCATCCGTTCAAACAATAGTTCGATTCCAAGTGGGAGAGTATGACACATGGGAATTTGAGCAGTACCCCTTGTGAGAAGCACTGAGATACAGGGGCGTACACAAGGCTAATGAGTGCTTGGTGTTGTGCAGCGGCATGTTCTCTAGCTCGTTATCTGGTAATCACTGATGGACCCATTTCCATGCCTTATTTCTAGATACTTTAACTCGCCCCTACGAAAATACTCTACGATTAGAAGGCTTCGAAAATATGTTCTTCCTAAATACTCAAATCCTGGAAATCGCGTTTTGCTGCATTTGCCAAAAGAAGATTCTCTCTTAAAAACAAAAAGTTTTTTGAGCTAAATTCCTAGACCTAAAGATTCAAATAATTCGTTTAATCATGAATCACTTTGCGCAAGTTTGATTGACTAACGCTAATTGTGTTCATGTAGTCCATTAACCTTACATTTGACTAGTGCGTCGTACGTATCTCTAATCGAATATGTCTTCAGAAAAGTAAAAGTATAACCGTGAAAATCAGTTCTATACAGACGAATATAAAAAATGCCAATCATTTCAAGACGTGTCATCAATAGTAATGATGTGAAACTTTGTGAACCAAAACTTTTCAACGCATCGCCGAGGCCATACCCTCCCTCATACATAGCTTTTTCGTTCCGTAAAATGACTATAGCAAGAAAAGTTTTTTATTTAGGCTCTCCAACTTTCGGCGTGGGTTTACTCCAACCGCCATCAGGGGGCGAAGTGTTTTTGAAGACAACACAATGTTACATCGGGTATCAAGGCTACAGAACGTCAATGATAAAAGGGACACAGGTTCGTTTGTGGCCGCTCCGTCACCTTCAACAAGGTTGTGTACGTAGACGTGACCTCAAACGAGCCGTGTGACGTATCCTCGATACCACTCGTCAGAGCTGAGCAATTATTGTGCTTGGAATTTCCCCCATGCAAAGTGTAGGGACATGTATAAAAACAAGCTACATTTCCTAATTTGCTACACATCAAAGGTGCAGCTTCGATCTCATTGTTAACTCGTCTTTATGCTCATACACGTCAAGGCAGGTCTGTTCACGCACGAAACTATTTATCAATGAAATATAGGCACAACACAAACAATGAATTCTTTCACGCAGGAAACTAGTTTTAATTAGAAACGCTCTCATTATTACCTCATTGCAAGATGAACACATTTTCTTATCGCAGCAGAAGTGCTGTAGACAGGAACATATGACCGATGGTTTGGTTCGTTTTCTTTGGACGTTTTGATTCCGGGAGCCAGCACGTTCTATGGGAGTGAGAGAGCGGCACTCGCCACGGTGACGTCATGCGCTGCACCAGGCTAGCTGCTCGTACATACGTACGTATTTACGTAAGCAAGGTTGCAGGATGTGGGGGAATTTGCTCACGTCCACTCTGAGCACCAATTCGAATGGTATTAAACCTTAGACTGTTTACGTTCGCTTTGAAAATTCCTTATATTCGATGCACTTTGACACGGACACGCTGCTGAATGCACACGCACGCACCGTGTTGATACAAGTATCAGGGCGGAAAGTACAGTGCTGTGGAAGAATGTGCTCGCGTACACTCTACGCACCAACCGAAGTGGTACAAAACCCTAGAGTTTTGCCGTCCGCTTTGAAAATTCCTTACATTCGATACACTCCGACACGGACACGTTATGATCTGTACGTGCAGACTCTGTTGATATTTGGGCCCAGAGTACCTGGCGCTCAGGGTCAACGCGTGCTGGAGTCATGGGAACAGTTACGAAAAAAAGGCCTTGGAGGCTGGAAGTTTTGAAAGCTCTGATGTCTTGTATAGCTTCCGCTTTCTTTATATTTGGTTACATTTCTGACCAACGCAAATGTCGACATATTCTTCAGACGTAACATCGTGATGACTACCTGCGATTTTCTAGTATTTATACGGCTTATAGAAACCAAATTTAAATTTACAGAAATGTTCTCTATCGCTTTGTTATTTTTATGACTAATGTCTGTTTTTCTCGCAGAACATGCCGTGCGAGTTGCTTGTGACAGCGTTCGACCTCACTTCAGGGCTAAACCGAACTAATATTCTGAGACAAGAGAAGCAAGGTTGAGCTCAAGAAAAATGCATGCACGTGTGTATATTGTTGAGAATATTTGCGGCCGGTCAAATGTTATGGTAGTACATACTCGTTCACAGTCGCACCCTGCACATAGGGCGCTCGATCGGTTCCAGCAAACAACCGCTCTAACGCCTTATTTACTTATTTTAGCACGCTCTATTTACGTCCTCTGATACATGTTCTTTAGGCTATTTGATACTTGCTCTAGTTGAAACCGCTTTATGCTGGAGACGACGGTAGAGTGGTACTTTACTGAAACAGATCTAGCTACCGCTGAATGCGGGGGACGACGGTAGAGTGGTACTTTACTGAAACAGCTCTAGCTACCGCTTCATGCGGGGGACGACGGTAGATTGATTGTGACCCTTCCCGAAAAGAACTTAACATGCAGTGAGTAATATTTCCGCAGAGATGAATCTCTGGTAGCGTTCAGCTTACATTATTTTTCATTCAAATGCAGGAGAAATTTTCTCTCCGAACCAGATTGACTTTCCATCTTATTCTAGAATAGTTGGGCGTTATTTTTAGCAGAATCATTCACGTTTTTTTGTGCATTTAATAGTAATCGTTTGCTCCCTTACTGACATCAGTAACAACGTTAGCATGCGTTTGAAGACTTAAAAACCCCTATTTTAGGAAATCCGAAAATGATGATATTAGTGGCTTCACTGATTGTCTTCAATTTTTAAGCCCGTTAATAACAACGGGAATGAACAAAATATCCCGTATCATGGGTAATTTAGTCCGTAGACTTTACTGTTCTCCTGAAATTCATTCTCGATTTGTAATCTGAGTGTTTTTGTCCGTAGAATTAATTGTTGTCTCTTCCGTTTCGTTGGAACGCTGCCCGCACTTTTTGCTTGCCGTTGACTCACGAGTGTCGCCATCAATACGAGTATCTGCGCGAGACCGGATCTCAAGTCAATTTTCTCATGACTGTATTACGTATTGGGCGTGACATTATTTTCCGGTTCAGGGAACGAACCTTAGCAAACAATGAAATTCCCGGTCGTCGATTTTGAGGAACAGCTTCTAAAATAAGAGCTGCAAGAATGTTTACGTACCTCGTATGAGTGTATTTGTGCATGTCAATATGTCAATCGTGTCTGATAGTCTAGTGAGTAACAACAGGGTGAATCTTGGTTTTTAACAAACATGGAGAAACGATCTACCATAGTTCGATAATATTTAATTACCACGCTATTAAACATGGCCGGACTTTATGGGTGTGTGTCATGCAATCATGATGTTACACGGAAATATACTGCACTTGGAACTACTACAGCCATGTATATCTGTATTTCCAACGGCGTAATGAATAAAATTACTTTAAGAGCTACCAAAATATTTCCATAAGTCGAATATTTGCTAAACATGGTACTTCTGATTTTACTGAAAAAAGGTAATTGGCCGAGGCATTTATTGTCAATGGATTATGAACCGTGTAAATTTTAAAGACTGTTTCGATTTAATTCTCTTGAGCACTACATCAGCATCTCGCATCGTGGTCTATTTGCGAGCTGTATCTATTCACTCGTATGAAAGAATGCATTGCCGTAGTACATTTATCGCATAGCACTAAACGTTAATCAATGATTGCACCATAAAGTATTTCTTATTGCTGTACGTGCAGAGACAGTAATTCAAATGCGAAGGAAACCAGCCCTCATTCAGCAAACAAATACTCTGAAGTGAATTGAAAGTTTCCTAGCGTGAGCCTCTTCTAAATTATCATCTGCTGCTCAAATTGTTTCATTTCATTAGGCTTGAAAAGTGTAATATGGCCGTTGCCAGTGCAAAGGTCGCAGAAGGTTATGGGTTCACCAGATTACACCATGCGCCGCGTAATCGCCGCACGAATTTCGTGTTGCTCCGGTTGTAAACAGGATGGATGTAAACGTCGTCATCAAACAATTACATCCTATCCTCTTAGTTCCTAGAAAGGCGTTAAAGGATGCCATTCCCAACGTCAACTTTTGATTGAGAGTACAAGCTTCGTCTGAGCTAAAAATTTAGGCGAAACGTGGTTAAAACCTCGTCAGAGAATTGAAACTGTTCAAACTATACCATATTATACGGTAGTACGGGTATACTATGCTTCAAACTACGCCTAATCACCCATTGCTTTGAAATTTATAATACAGTGGCTGCTAATTTTGTAGTTTGCATGTTTGAACTCAATTCAGAGATGTGGATCCAGTCAATTAGAGCATTTTCAATGGATGAGATGAATGCAGGATAACTAGTCGGTTAATAACGTATTCTTCCACTTGGGGCTGCTGGGCAGGAGCCATAGAGCTGGGAAGTTTCTGTGAGCTTCAAATATTATTGGACTCTGGCAAACACCCGGTAATATCAAGATTTTGCAGCTGACCATTCATTTTCGGATTCCGCAAACGATAATTATTGACAGCTAGATTCTGGCCACTGCAATTCACTATGGGTTCTCGGAACATCCACGTCGAATTGGGATCCTGCGGTCGACCATTCATACTGGGATTTCATTAACGACCATTTATATCAGGCATCTAAAATCGATCCTACATTTCCAGCTAGTGGTGCTCATCAATTGCTGCCCAGCTCAGCTTAGTTAGGAACACGTCGTGCCGTCAGTTGCTGCGCGAGTAGGGAAGACATGTCGGTTTTTCCTGCCTCCTTGATGCCGCGATCACCTTACAAGAGTCTCGAGCCAACCCGTTGGCTTTACTTGGGCAAGAACAAGATTGCAAAGTTAGGGCAATCCTTGCGTTGTGAAGTAAGAAAGAGCTTGGCATATCGTTTGGAAATCCAATAAACAATGGTCGAGAGAATTCATTAGGGCGAACACCAGCAGACTGCGGTGGTTCGTCGGCGCTTGGCATTGTTGGCAAGCGGCCAAGAGCAAGACGAGGCTCTGTGTGTGGCAACTACACTGCGTTGTAGGCGTACAGCTGGCAAGTGTGCCGACTCATATATTGTGTAGCTACACACCTCAATGGTGATTATAATACTCTTTTTTAATGGAGAGCCTGATACCTAAATTGTCTGCGCTTCCGCGTAATCGTTTTCGTGCGAGACGATCGAGTCGTCATGACGAGAGGAGTACTGTGAGACGAATTCGTGCTCATATTTCTCCTGTTCAGTTGATTACTTCAGTGAGTTAAAACCAAGACACGTAGCGCAGTCGAACTAGCTAGCGAATCTATTGTGGGAAATGTACGTCAGTAAACTCAAAGAAATATTATACCCATATTTCTTTACTTGATGATGTTGCTTTCGAGAAGGTTGATGTGGTATAAACGTTCATGTAATAACAGTGAGTGATTCACTTTGCCATGAAATAAAAATTCAAACTCAAACAAATAAATTTAATATAATCAGGATAAGCTACACTCGCATGCCATACTCATTGCACAGGAACAGTTCCTGCAAGAAAACGTATTCTGGGCAATGACCGAAGTGTGTTTATGCATGCAAGACTTTCTTTGATATTTGCCGCGAACGTGGTTCATATATCATCATTGTCGCCGTCGATATCCGTACAGCAAGACTCGTTGAGGGTGCACCATGATATTGACGTAATGCGTTGCAGAAGACTCGGGGATTACTGCATGTTAAAATTTGAACAAATTGTGATGGATGTCAAATTTAAGGTTGGGTACTGAAAACGGGTTATTTACTAATGAAGACATCGTAAATAGCGGACAACGGCATAGACTCCTCTGATAATTATTACCAGCTATATGAGAATTAACTAATAACATTAATAATATTCCAGTGTTTTCAAGTAAATAGGTGCTAATTAACGTGGTTGTCTCTGTCACTTAGCCCTGTGAGTCTAGTAGACTGAGACACTGCAGTTTAAGCTCAAGTTTTATTTGGTATCTTAATTAAGCCAACCAATGTATGGGTAAATGTGGATAAATTTACGTAACTCATATAGTTACGCAATAGAAAGCAGTTGTCGGATTTACTAAATTTCACATAAGTGCTGTTTGATTTCGTCATATGCAACTACATTGAGTGTGACGAGCATTCGCTTGTAGAGAAAAAGATAGGCCAGGTTGACAAGTATACGTTGCAATTACAGTTTATGTCTAATATCTAAAGTTTAACTTGGTATTTTCGTACACGGTTGGGAAGCGGCCGAACTAAAAGACAAACTATAGTATAGTTGAAAATAGATACCTTTAGCATTAAATATTGGTAATTTTTAATTTGCCAGAGTCATCATTTCACTGAATACGATCACGTGAGGTTCATTACTTTACAAACTTCAAAATTTAGGTTCCAGTGACGCGGTAATTGTTTGATTTTTTAATACAAACCAAGTCTTGGTGTACGAGCAAGTCTGCAGTTAACCTTGGAGGCTCACCGATAATTCAGCGTTCGGCGATCGAATACCAAGATACCATATAAAAAAATGAACAAGTTAAGAAGCCTACATTGAGCTCCTGAGCAGAATTTATGTCTGCATTTATGTCGGTCACATTAATGTACTGGCAGCCACTGAGCGACTCTCTACCCTGCTGCTTGTGCTGCGGTGTAGAGAGTCGTTTTGATGCTGTGTTGAGTATTCAGAATAGAAAGTTGATGGGTCTGAGTATGTTTTGATCCTGGAGTAAGGTTGACAGTGGACAATATCCTTCCTTGATACATGAAAACAGAAATATTTTGCCCTCTTTGGAATTCGAAAGGTCTCAGGTTTCAAAATAGTTGGTAGAGGAAGGAAGGGGTTAATTTCGTTTTTAAATCTGCTATGTCTCCAGATGCATTGAGTGGTTTTGTGTAGGTGCGTAATACTCTCCAACAACGCAACCTCACTCCGCACTTCTTGACTATCGTGCGCTATAGAATATCTTGAGCTCGGTTCTTGTTAACTATCTTTTTAATGAGCAGAAGCACTTATCAAAAAATAATAAGAGACCCAACGCACGTTAAGCTGCCACTCCGTCAGCTAATCTATGCATGCGCGTGTGTGTGTAGAAAACACTCTTCTATCGGGCCATGAGACGGTGCCGATGGCTGTTTATGCTGCAGCTTTGCTTGCATGTCTGTCCTTCCTTTGAATCAACAACGACCTGCCGTTCTGACGAGACTTACGATTTTCAGCTTTATGTTTGGACATCAATCGACTACGCTCAAATGTTCGTTCTAGATGAATGATTGTAATTAATATCGATCTGCAGGAGCAAGAGTAAGTCTGACTTGTGTGAATAGAGTCTTATGCTCCGTTTGCTTTGATTTGGGTAGCCGAGTATCGCTGAGAAATTTATCTTCTGACGTCGTCTGGCTGGTCGCCGCAGGAGGGTACAATTTGAAGTCGTATTTTCCCGACACCTATTTCGCGAATCTACGGCTCATTGTTTACGTTTTCTAACTTTTAGTATTGAAAACACAAAAGACAAAGCTTTGGAATGTGTAACGATTATCTTAACTCATCACTCACTTGCATCCCATAAATGGGCCGCTAATAACAATGGTTGTATTTTCATACTTGAGAAAAGTATTCGCCTTCTGCACGCCTTACACTACTCTGATGTGCTGTCCATTACATACCGTAAATGTTTGCCTATCCTAATATTTTTATTTGATCAGAAATTTCGTATTAAATGAAACATTTTACACTTTTTAGCTGGTATAAATCAGACGCCTGATGGGTCAATTTCGTGTTTCAACGCTAAGATACCACTTCTAGGTGGTTCATTATTACCCGAACTAGCAAAAATGTCACTGAGTTCTCCCCTCTTAACCCATCGATATTTCATCAATGAGAACCTCAGAAAACGGCGCCTTCACACCCAGCTCGCCGGGATTTGTTTTGTCAGTCGGTGACAACACAATTGACCGGGCGCTGGTGACGGTGTAGCAGCCCGCGACCTGCGCTAATGGAGTGCCCGCCTCCATGACGTCAGACACGTGTTGTAGTGAACGTACGCTAGAATTAGCACGTGGGTGGGCGATACTTCAATTGAAAATTAACCTAGTTGTAGCGAAATAAAAAGTGCAACTTTCCAAGTTACACCGAGATATATTTTCCTTAGATTGGAAAGTTAGCATCTTCGTTATAGATCAGAAAAGTAGCTGTTTTACTTTTATATGAGATGGGGAGTCATTTTACTCCTAGATAACATGGATAGTCATTTGACTCCCAGATTAGAGAGGTAGTATTTTACTTTTAGATGAGAGGAGTAGTAATTTTACTCTTACATAAGAAGGGTAGTCATTTGACTCTTAGATCAGAAGGTTAGTTCTTTCACTTTTAGATGAGAAGGGTAGTCATTTTACTCTTAGATGGGAAGTAAAGTTCTTTTACTTTTAGATGAGCAGGATAGCCATTTTGTCATCAAGTGAGAATAGGAGTCGCAATGCACACAGATGCCAGAACCAGGGATGTAGAGAAATTTTTCTAGCTCCGGCTGCGGAGCAATGGTTGCTTAGGCCTTGGCTCTGGCTCTGGCAACGCTGT
>VOMN01000191.1:0-14937 GCA_014899125.1 Orchestia grillus
AGGCACACCATGCACACAAAGCGGCGGCACCCCAGTGTGGTCCACGCGTAAAGGCCCAAACATCTTCGAGGTATCGAAGGTTGCTAAGGTATGTTAGCTGAAAATTATTAGCATGAAGACGTGTTGCGATATGAGGATGGTAGGTAGTAAGAGTTGCGCCTAGGAGCGTTGTGTGAGGTGAAGTGGTGGCACGCTCACCTCCTATAATCAGGAGGTCCCGGGTTCTATACCCCAGGCGAAGAACTTCCTTAGGAAAGGAAGATGGAGCACGATAATCCTAAAATAGTGTTACGCCATGTCTGACCTATGACTAGGTGCCCGAACCATGTAGTTCGGGCACCTAGTGCAAGGTATATGTACATGGTGCTTTTTTGTGCCCGATGAAGGACTGCTACTTACCCTTATATCCGTCAACACTTGCTTTTTTTCCAATTATTATCCGAATTTATAAACAACCCCTCAACATCAAGTTCAGCACTTTAAATAAGATTCTAATTCAGTAGTTTAAAAAGATTCTGCAGCAACATTTTGTTGCTCGTTAAGCCAGTTTTTTCTTGACAGCTGGGAAAATCCTTGATTATATATGTTGATTGTGACCGTACGAAGCACACATAATAAAAGAAATTTGCAAGATAAAAAGAATAATATCTCTGTCCTAAAAGAAGCATATTTGTTCTACGACGAAGGCAAGGAGAGATGAAAATATCTACATCGAATTCACGGAGGCCGTTTTTGGCGCCCAAACATCAACTCGAGTCAACGTAGCAGCGCTCTCGACCATACCTCGTTCGAACAAGAAGCGATAGACGCCAAGCCACCCCACCCCTACGCGCTCGAGAGTTAGCGTCGGATTTCTCGTAAATTATGGTTTCCTTTGGCTTTATTACCTCAAAATGCTACTTAGATGAATTTTCTGTTCATCATATTTTACTTTGGATGCAAACTGCGCTTGATTTTAGGATTTAGGAGTCGTTAACGACTCACGTATGTGTAGTGTGCGTCCAATGTGACGCCTAACGACAATTGTGTTGGACTCTTAGGAGTCCGTGTCCACGATTCACGTGTGACGTAGTTGGACGTGCAAAAGACGTGTCCTCTCATATTTCATCCACTGCCCTAAAATCCACTATGGGCTCGGCAGACTCAACAGCCCATCCTACGATTTATCACCACCAGGTGTGTAATCCTGTTAATCATTCTTACTTGACCTCTTTCTGTTCCAGTGTTCTGAGATGTGTCGGATGCATTAATTCAGATTTCTTGATTAGTTTGATTTAGATTTTGGTGTGATAGAGTGTTCTTTCCTTTAGCCAGACGAGCGAGTAGAGGTCAATGACATGTTCGTTAGAATCCCTGTGCGAATTGTACGGCTTAGATAGCACTTCTTTCATTAAACGTGTAAAACTCAATGGTGCATCATAACCTATGTTCTTATCTGTCAGCCGGTCGAGTATTGAAATTCTCGTTAAAAAATTCACGAAATTCACGATGTTCATGAGATGAATGAATATGTGGAAATAAAATACCTCAAACTAGTAGGTCTTGACTCATCTGACTCGCTTGCCAATGCAGTGGACGTTATCCAGTCGACTTAAGATCATTCACATAATTAAATACTTAGGGTCACTTCTTATCAATTGAATGACCGATTAATATTATCAACGATATTAAGTTTAAATATAAAATTCCTGAGGACTAACCTCAGGTGGTGGCAGCTTACCTCAATAACACGACTCCAATTAAAATAAAAACTTACGTGGAACTTAACATGAATTAAGGCCAGTCGGTGAATGCACAAAATATTCGACCAACAACGTAGCATCGCCATATATCTACCTACCCCAACCAGCAACATATGATCATAACATGCTCTTCATACGTTTCAAAACATTGTTTCAAGATTTACCTTTGAATTGAGTGACTTTTGAACTTCTGATACCATGTGCTATCCAATTTAAACTATTTAATACAAATCACTACTGATTTTCATTTACGATAAAGCAAGACCTAACAAGTGAGAAAATGAACGAGATGGAATATTTAAAGCGTATCTAAAGTTGTTCAAATTTCATTACTCTGGTGCCTTATGAACAAAGAGGATCATCTGTAAAATATAGCTCTTTTCTGTTAGCGTTTCTGGAGTGCTAAAGCATTTTGTGCTGACGTTTTTACGAGTCAGGGTTCTGGACACTGTTGAACCTCGACCTGCCATTTACTCAAGTTGTCTACATGATGCTCGACCAGCCAAATACTCTACAGTTTGATGCTCGACCTGTATGTTATTCTACTTGCCGCTCGACCTGTTACTCTACTTGTCTACTTGATGCTCGACCTGCCATTTACTCACCTTGATGCTCGACCTGCCATTTCCTCACCTTCATGTTCGACCAGCCATTTACTCACATTGATGCTCGACCAGCCATTTACTCACATTGATGCTCGACCAGCCATTTACTCACCNGCTTGATGCTCGACCAGCCAGTTGCTCTGCTTGATGCTCAGCCCGCACGTTCCCCCGCTAGAGGCCGGGCTGCGCCCTGCTCTGCTTGCTCCATAACTTGAGGAAGCAGAGACGCGAGCAGCTGTCAGAGCTCCATAAAATGCCTTCTTCGCTGCAGATAATTAAGGACGCTTCTGGCCGTAGCGCACCACGGGGCGTGCCGGCTCGTCAGCTGCAGGAAATTGGATAATCCAACTTGCGTCGTTGACTTACTTACAGGTTTAAAACACAAGTTGACTTACCTGCGTGCGCGATAAGATAACATCCTTCAGCAGTGTATGAGGTCTTGTTCTACTAAATAATATTTTCGGACCATATAACATACTCATGATTCGACTAAAGCTGCTATTCTGTTTCCTTTGTTCTGTTAGCTTTCAACATTTGTTTAATATTAGGCTGAAGTGATTCTGTTTCGTTAATGATTCCCATCAGGGCGATGCATTGTAGAGCGAAAATAACTTTAAACTGAAACTGAGTCTCACTGTTCGAATCGCATAAAATGTGGCAGTGGTTGTTAATGTATTATTTGTAATTCATTAATATTTTTCAGCGAGTATTGAATAGAATTTGAAACCAAAAATTATCCGTCGTGAAGCAAAATTTAGCATAAGTTTCTCTAAGCACTACGAGTTCATCAAGCAGCTGCAGACAGTTCATCCCGTGCTGGCTCTCACTCGGATGAAGGAAGAGGGCAGAGCTGCTTCAACGCCGTGATTTGGGAACCCATGGGCAATAGTAAAATGAATCCATCACTTATTCTAATCGTTTGCTTTCTAATCTTTAACGAACAAAGATCTTCGAGAATATTTCATGATACTTGGGTTTTCATGTTAGTATATAATAAATTTTAGCTTTGTTGTTAGAATAACATGATCAACCTTATACGTGTCATTAGAAAGTGATTCAAAATTAAATAAACTCGTCTGATAGCTACGCAATTGTACAGTGCTTTTCTTTATGCTGTATAGAGCCGATGCTTGAATGCCCCGAGTAAATATATCACACAATGCGAAAGATGTTAAGTATAGGATCTTTCATCACTGATGACTAAATCAGAAATTACCAGTCAGCCGCCAGTGAAAGTCGATGATTCAGCGACTTATGGGAACAGATGTATCGCTTTAAAGTGAGAATTTTTGTCTTAGTTTAAATTTTTCAGGCTCGAGAATCAAGGATGAAAAATGCCCATGTAGCACAAAAATTCCATTGCAGAAATGCAGGGGAAATTTATGTGACATTGGTATGACACAAAAAGAGCCGAAAGAGAAGCTGCACTTCTTTCTAAAATGTCTGTAAAAGAGGAATTGAAATTTTCTCATCATGTAACATTGATTGCTGAATAATTGAGAATTTTTCCAATCCCACGATGTCCTAAAGAGTAAATGAAACTGACTGCCCAAAGTGTTCTGGGTGATTAATTTAGATTATGAGGCCATTTGCTCAATATCGTTAAGCAAATTTGATAAATGCGCCGTTTCTTTGTCGCCAGTCACGAACTTTAACTCGTTCAGTGATAGCTAATGTCTAATCAAATAATAGCCAGCTCCTAGCTAATGGGATCACCAATGAAATATTTACATTTAAAAGAGCAGCTTCGTTACTGTGGTTGACATTGATATCGTGCAGGGAGAAATTTTGTAAACCTCGCGTTCAATTGCATTTGTGAGTCAGTCGTTTATATAATAGTCTGTTTTACTGGCCAAACCTCATTATGTGCACCCCCTTTGAGCTCAATGCCTGCTGTGTTGCTCGCTCGTAATTTCATCATTTGTCATTTTACTTGCTGGAACTACAGAAGCGCAGACCAAATGAAGGCGCACGTGCTTAGAACTGGTCGTATAGTACAAAAATACTGAAGAGATCACTTTCACTGCAAGGGTCCATGCTCATGCAAGGCTAAGATGAAGTGATAAGCAGTACGAGCCTCAAAGAATGCTGCAGTCTTGTCTCGCCCGCAATGCAGACTCGATAGAAATCTTTACCATAAGTCACCTGACTGTGTGCCAGACCTGCTTCTTTAATTGAGCCGATCATCGCTGTCGATAAGATCGACCGAGCTCCTCGCTGGTCTCCGGCGCAGCTTTGAAGTCGTGCTGCAAGGGAGCGCCGTCTTGCCGCCACGTTGATTCATTTTACTTTTTAATTTAGAAACCAGTATTAGAGATTAGAGGTCTGAGACAACTTCAGTTACTTTAATTTAATGACCTTTTGCAAGCTGTGTGCTTCGTACATTTTTTGGTGCTAAATACCTATTTATTTGAGGTTTGCTGTCTGCTAGATGTTTATTTTTCTTTGCTTCCATAAAATTGCCTGAGTTAGATTTAGCTTCAAATTTACTCTTTTTTTCTGTCATTTATTTTTATTTTTTGCTTATTTAACTGCATTCCGTGCCACTATCTTCATAAAGAAGTACCCCAATTTCACCAGAAGTATCTGGATATTTTAGTCGCCGGATCAAGGAGCGTTTACCTTCCATATTTACTAGCCAATAACTGAGCCTTGGTGTGCCGTCGTTGTGTGGACGTGGCGAGCGCAGGTGCAGTCGATGCCAGGATACGACCAAAAGCTATTCATTAGTGCAGGGATTCGCGAAGTGACTATGTCATCAGAAAGCCGTCATAATTACGTGTAAATTGGGCCAGTGACTGTTAAAATTAGCTTTCCATTTCCAACGGTTGCACCAGCTTTCATGCGCGCGTGAAATAAAGCATGAGTTTCTAACCATAAAACTCTTTAATCAGAACACTTCTGATCATCTCATATTCACTTTCCCCACCACGTATGTACGGCTTGTTGTTCTGAAAACAGATTATTGATGCGTCGCAGCAACATTACTTTTAGCCCAGCGATGTAAGAGTTAGGTGCGTAATATGGCCGTGGTATCAAGTGTCACTTGCAGGCGTGCATTTCTCCGCAGTGCATCGCCGGCTCTCCATGAATAATTACCCAAGTTACGCTTATGTGGTCGGCTGCTCCTTCATATTTTGTTGTGTGCTTTTAGCAAATCGCTATTAAGTTATCGTCCCTGACAGAATGCCATCTCTCTGGAAAGCTAGACTAAAGTTCTCACAAATGCTTTAAACGTTCATAAATCTCTGAAGTTTCGAATATTTATTCCCTTGAGTTACTATTCTTGAATTAGGTTTGTTGTGGTATTACCTTCATATGTGAATCCACTTTTAAATCAGAGTTTTCAGTATTTCTATTGTCTTTATAAATTCAAAGTCATTCGAATAGAAAGTCAGCTCAATTTTAAGCGTACGAAATTACAAGCATCACGGAATCTGATGTACACGTTGCGCAGGAAAATTCGTTTGTGCATTTATTTCTTGGAGGCACAGTGATCAATAACGCGCAGTCGAGCGCATTTGTAGCTCATCTTTTGTTTATGGAATTGTCAGGGTTGAGAGAAGTGCTGCATCATGCGAGCAGAGAATTACCAATCAAAAATTTCTAACTAACTGACGCTTTGCCACTCCTGTTTCTGAAAATAAGTATTGCCTGCCAATTTGACGGGAACGCTCGAATCTTATTGATCTTACCTCTGAGCGATAGAACTGCAAAAATCCAATTTTCGGGGAAGCTATTGAAAAATTTGTATTGAATCTGTTCCAAAGGTGATATGTTGTTTTGAATATAGATAATAATGTATACGTGTACTGTGTTATTTGGTTCCTGAACTGACGATAAAATTAAAAAAAGTTTCAGTGGTACTTTAGCTGCTTTTAGATTCAACAAAGTTTTGAAGTCGCGTTTCGTGGAAGATTTATTGAGTAAATATAAAAATTCAACTTCATTTTCAGAAATGGCGTCATGCTGACCTAAATTTTTGTACCTTTGAATATTTGCAAAAGATGCAATTCTCAACCGACTGAAATTTTGTGTTCATTTTTATGGGAATCTTCTGGTAGAACTGTTATCATATAATGATTGGTTTTTTATACTTTCACCATTGTCGGTAAAATAAGTGATACGAAATCCGATAGTGAAAGAAATGATAGCGATTTGTTTATGTGTGGCTTCTTCATGGGCCCTCTAACAGACTGTAGATCTGTCATTTGGGCAACCCTTGTCTCCCACTTCTTGTCAGGTAAATGATTCCGTTCCTGAAAATTTTCCTTTACCAGAGAACTCTGTAGCAACGATACTCACTAAAGCTCACACGCGGTATTCTGCACTGCAGATTCCATTGGAAACATTGTGCCTTGCCTGCCAAACTTAGATTGTCAATTTAACCGAACGGAAATGGTTTCCCCAGGTTCTATCGTTGCAATTCACCGCTTTGCAGTCTTCCGCAGCCGGTCCAGCTGCTTCAATGGCCACCATCTTAATTCTAAACTTAGTTTAAGGGAACTCGGGCCGCAGTGTAGTATTACTACGCTCGCCCGAAATATTCTTTTCTCAAGTTCGTAGCGCAAGCAGTTCTTATAGGAGCTCTTCAAATATTCATTATTCATAGCTCGATGTTTCAAGTGAAATAGCTTTGAAGCAATATCGGAGCTTTTTTTGCCGAACGTTAAATTTGGTTGGACATTGAACTAACGGATTGTTGACTGCTTTGAGGTATGAAGGAACTTTGTTATTATTGTGTTTTTTACGATTTCATCTTTTCTTTTTTTGTTCAATATTTGATTTTGAAACACGCTCAGCGGGAGTATTAATACTTAGGTAAAACTTCTATTCATCAACCATAAAATATCCAGCAAACGAGGGTAGAAAATAATACTCCAGAATTTCTCAGGGTCCGTTCAGAAATTTTTTCTTGAAATATTTAAGCAAAAAAATTGTAACACGTGAAAAGTTAAAGCTGTGGAGATGTTCGGAACAAGAAAGCGTCGTCGGCACAAGATGTAATCGCGTTCACTTCAGCCTAACTTGACGGGCCCCTCTTAACTTTCTGAACGTGCTTCTTTCATTAGAGGATGCTGTCCTGTCGCAGTTATTCACTGTAATGTCTGTCGCACACCTACGGTGGGAGGGGGGCTTCCTTTTAGATCCAGACCCGTAGCCGGAAGGCTTCCTTTCTGACTCCTAGCCGAAAGGCTTCATCCCTGGCCCGGGATGAGACGGCTTCATCCCTGGCCTGGGGTGAGACGGCTTCATCCCTGGCCTAGGGTGAGACGGCTTCATCCCTGGCCCGGGATGAGACGGCTTCATCCCTGGCCTGGGGTGAGACGGCTTCATCCCTGGCCCGGGGTGAGACGGCTTCATCCCTGGCCCGGGGTGAGACGGCTTCATCCCTGGCCTCATCCCTGTGAGACGGCTTCATCCCTGTGAAATTTTGTTACGTAGTGTCACAGATGCCTCTCCAGTGGCACACGTTGTTGCCGTTATTGCAAAAATTTCTGTCAAATTGAGATGAGTTGCAAGAGAACGTTTTGTAATTGTGATCGTAGGTTGTACCTCGGAACTTAGATAGACTCCGTCGCGCACCGTACGCCGGAACCGTGCACCGGTCTATGAAGATCTGTGAAAAGAATTTATTTCACTGTTACGTAATGATTTGCTTGGGCGTTAACACTCGTATTTTATTCGCGTTTGAAGAAGTCCTGCATATTTGAATTGTAAAAATAACTTAAACAGTTGATCTGAATTAGGTAGAGAGCTAATTCGATGGAAATGTGTCGAAGTTCGTTCGCCGAGTTCAAATTTGGTGCCCTTTATACTCGTAAAAGAACGATGCTCTCTGCCTAAATCAGTGCTCCTGATCAACCTTATGCAACAGTCGTGTTGATCGCAGTATTTTAAAAGTAAGTCAAGGGCTTCAAATATTTTTCCTCTATGAAACTCTCCTAAACTTGCGCTACGTTGAATTTTTCACCTCTAATTTCAACTTAATCATGTTGCTGCTGTGCTGCTTCTCAACTACAACACGTCTCGTCGCTCTACGTTCTACGAGTACGTAGAGCTTAGGGAAACGCATTATGCATATCTTTGTTTCTAAGTATGTTGGACCATTGAAAGCTTGTGTTCATTTTCATGATTGTAACCATCGACCCAAGCTTGGGACACGCACTTATTATCCTGCCAAAGTCGGTGCTGAGCAATTTATGGCAATGCACAACTTTCGGCAAGGCTCAGTGTCTCATCTTGGCTCGTGATGTCGGTTTTCGACTGTAGTCTTGCCGGCCTCCCCTAGGCCTCTTGATTGCCTTAATGGGGCCTCTAATATCCGTCCCAAATTGCGTCTTTGTCGACTCTTCTCGTCGGTTCTTGGTTTTATTCCCCGTAAGCGACTCTCCTACCGGTCTGTGCTTCCTTTCGCTCGCGCAGACCGTGCTTTATGATTCCCTCTTCCTTCCTGAAATAATCTGTGTCGACGAGCGGGTAAATAATCACTTCATTTGAACTGTGGTTAGTTTATGCGATAATAATTGAAAATAATGTCGTCTTCCGTTTTTTGTTGAAATGTGTATATTTTTAATACAGGACTGAAATATTTTTCATATACTCTTCTCTCGCTTCGTAATATCAACGAAATTATATGCAGAACCCTATTTTAACACTTTACTTCCGGAGAGGGTCATATATGGTACACGCGATCATCTAATCTAACCTAATGTAGCCAAAGCTCCATCATGTATGAGTACAAAGTTTCGAGTTTCCATCAAATTTATGTTCATCAATCGAGTAAGCTAGTTCTGATTAGAAAGAAAATTAATAGGATAACCAATTTTGTGGAAACAAAATCCTTAATTTTTACATTCACAACGGAGATGTTCGTCGACATGAAATTTTTCTTGTGTGGAGAGTCGCAGTCTATGTGTTAAAAATTAAGCATAATTAAAAGGACTTTACTCATTTTAGGAGGTCTGAATTTTTATTCTTGTGCAGTTTGTCTATGAGCCAGCTAACGGAACTGGTTTACATTTATAACCATTTTCAATTTCTGCGCAAGAGAATTGGTGTTCGTACAGAATCCTTTGCGAGGAGCACACTGCAGCGCGTAGCTGCCTGATGGATGTACGCAGCTCCATTCAATTTGATGAGAGGCAATCGCGATGCAGTGCTCTAATTAAGACGGTTCTCCACTGCTAACTGCGCCATTCCTTACTCTGAAATTTTTGCGCTCTTTGCCTAAATAAATGCTCCTGAATCTCCTCAACTAGTCCGACGTTTCTTACAGGCAGTGCTGCTGGTGAAACGTAAGTCTGCAGATGTACGCGAATTTCTTTTATGACCTACAAAAATTTTTACCTGGTGGAAGTCCTTGCAATTCCAGCCACCGCTCAGTGAGTGAATCATAGAAGTTTCTCTTTAAATGTATATGGCAAACACTAATAAATCCATGCAGCAAAATAACATTCTGTTGTGCGTTCCTAGAGTGAGTTCAGTAGCTGTCAGTTCCCGTGGAACAACTCAGATAATTTGTTGAACTAAATCTCTAGCCTGAAATTCGTGCAAGCCAATTATGTGTGTAAGGTATGCTTATATTCTGTATTTTTGTTAAGTGATGAAACCAATACTCTCAGTTGAACTTTCCACTGGCTTTTTTTCCATGTCAGCGTACTTTTTGTGATCAACAGCATGTGATGCGTTAATCACATGGTCGTGCCTATGAAGATTTACTAGTGATCTCTGCTATATTCGTAGTTGGCGTAATGTGCACCAGATCCAGATTGTACCTCCAATTAGACTTTCAGGTTTCAAAAGCGGCTAGAAGTTGATCAGCCCTGTGCTTGTGGACGATTTATCTTTGTAAGCTCCTCCGACCAGGCAATCCGAAATCAGCCCACCTCTCCTAACTTTGCACCGTCGGTTTCCGATAAGAAAACTGAAGGAAGTTACGCCCAAAGTTACCGCAAAAGCAAAGTAGATACTTTGCTCTTGCGGATCCTTTGGCCTCCATTGCGATTGGAAAATCGACGACCGCTTCTAACTCTGACTCTTCGGTATTATTCACGAACGTGAAAAGCCTGAAATCTTAATGTTCATTTTACCGTTTCGCTAAAACTTCTTAAACTTCAAGTATAAGTACTGATTATTTTGCCGATAGCGGCAGTGCACGAACTAGTAACTGCGGCTGGCCGTGAAAAATTTCCGGACGTTTCAGTGGAATTTTTTTTCGTCATGTGGTGAAGCAATGAATTGTGGATAACCTTCTGTTTCCCTCATTTTTAGTACTGTTAATTCTGTTCACTTCTGGCATGCTATTTCCTGCAGAGAATATCGAAAGATTCCTCGATCATGTTAGTACTTTTTTGAAGTTTCTGAAATTTACTCGCTTAGATGTTATTTTGAAACACATCAGACTCCCTTATTAGTTTACCCTACACGTAGATGGAGTGTTGTATTATCAGAGGTATATGTTCTGTTTTATATTTTATTAGTTGATGTTATATCTTTACGTGGTAGAAAGCACATTGATGACGTAGCTTCGTCTGAACAAAACAAGGAAAAAAATTTTATGTTGTATTCTGAAATTCCATTCCATAGACGGACGTCCACTTTCATTAAGGTATGTAGTCGTAGTCAACATGCGTGCTCGTTGCGCAGCAGTGATCTATATCTTTTTAACAAGGCTTCATGTTATCTGAAAATGAAAATTTAATCTACTGGAAGCTAGAGCACGTCATTTGATCAACACAGACTACATTTCTAATTAAACTGCAAGCTTTGTTCACATTTGCGAACGTTGGCCCAAAGAGCAGCTTGTCACAGCGAAGTGATGCGACACTCGAACTTGATAAAGGTCGATATGATTTTAGAGTTTCGTTTTAATTTTTTTGACTATGTAGTTGATTGAAATGTTTAGATGATTTTCTATTCATGTAAAGGTAGAGATGGTACTCGACCTAATTATTCTGCTTTTAAGATAACGTACGCAAAATGTGTGAATTATGAAAAACGATGAAGGATCATATTGGAATGAAAGTCTTATTAATGGCCCTTTGTGTGTGACCAGATTGCAGGGACCATTAAGCGAACGAAAGAACAAAGGTATTGACCGCGGGCTTAGCCCCGCTAGTTTCTCAAGTATTCTACAGTAAGTACTGATAAATGATCGGTACATATAAAAAGTGGCGTCATCAATACGCTTGTGTTAATTTGTTCCTTCGTTTATTAATACGTTAATTACATTACTTCGTTATTACATTAATTAATTACGCTTCGTTTGTTCTTCCATGCTGCGTTTTTTAATAATTAGAGAAGAAAATATTAGCAGCAAATAAAACGCACCCTAAATTTTTGTTTACCTCTACTATACTTTGTAAAGTTTATCAGCAACAATTTTTTTTAATCTTTGAGAGCTCTCTAAAGAAAATATTTCTAAATAATTTAAATCAAATAAATTTTTGGAATCGGTTGAATCCATACCAAATTAGCAAAAGAAACGCAAGATCAGAAACCAGGGAATTAATGAAGGTAAAGACGTAGACGGGAGCGTTTAAGAGCTGATGAAAGAATTAACATTCTAAACCGAAACAGAAAGAATGTACGAAGAAGAATAAATATTGCAGCAGAAGAAAGAGAAAATATTCTTATGAAAGATGGAGCCAGAAAAAGAATGAAGAAGCAGCATGAGTGGATAACAAAGGAACATAAATTTTGCGAATTTCAGGAATCAAGACTACGAAAGAAAAGCCAACATTAACGAGAGAGAACGAATTATCAATTTTGCAAATGCCGCACCCCTAGATGGAGGCAGAAGAATCAGCTTGAACGAGGAAAAACGGTGTATTTATCTTGCAATGCTGGAAATCGAGTTCCTTAAACCGCGGTATTACCAGCTAATAGTTTTAAGTACAATTAGATTATGACATGGGTTACTTGATTGACATGTTTTATCGTGACACGGTGGATTGCGCAAGTCCCTCTCGTCGGCCGAGATGACATGGTGCCGCTCCCGAGGGGGTGACGAGTGACGACTGACTCGGCGCTCTCAGATCTCTCAGGTGAACGGCGTGATGCTGAGACCTGCACGCTGCATTTGATGTAGCTTCTTGGTGGACTGCATGACGAGTCGCTTTTCTTCTCTGTAGGGAAAGGAAGACCGAATTATTCATATATTATTCTCAAACGACTCGGTATTTCTCAATATCCTGACATTGTGAAACCAAATACGGGTTACCAAGATTGATTGAAAGTACTTCCGAACCATTTCAAACGTAAAAATATTCCAATCCATTCGAACGTAAAAGAACAATAGACCAATTGAAGCTCGTTCCCTTCTTGGCGTTCTTTTTCTGCTAAAAAATTGCTGGTTTCCCGATCGCAAGTTTTTATTGAATGCAGCAAATATCGGTGATGGAAGTCATATACGTGTGAGCGTTTTATGGTCATAATTCATAGAGCAGAATTCCTGTACAAAATGAAGCTATAGAGAAAATCAAAAAATAATTTCGCTGTGAAGAATGACGCAGGTCCGTCGCTATCTCCCGCTGCCTTTTTGTGTGTTATGTTGTTGCAGAGATGACCTCTTTGAAAAGGTGTTTACCATCCGGCATATTGGCAACAATAAAGTACAAGGTTTTATGAAGCGTTTAATAAGACGCAAACAACGAACAAATTCCAGAGCGAGCTCGTGGCGAAAATCTGAATTTGAGCAGAAATAGATTCCGGCTAATCTGAGAGTAATAAGATTGACGCTTTGAGAAGTTTTTGAAAAAAATATGAAGACGTTTTGATGTACATTATAATACAAATGTTAAAATATTTTCGAAAAATTTACGTCACGAAGCCCATGCTATGAAAATTGTGAATAATGAATTTCTATGACTCGATACAATTTCGAGTTGAAGATTGCTCTATGAATTTTTCTGAATTACAAGTTAGGTACCTTTTATTTTAATAAATGTTGAACATTGAACGTACATTTTTGAGCAAAAGCTGGTTTGATAGTAAGCAGGTTGGTGTGGAATGCATTCTTACGATTCATGGAGCGCGTGGGGCTGCTAGCGCGAACAGGCTGGGTTTTGAACTCGCGAGGGGTAATGGGTGCTTGAGATCCGTAATTTTTCTTTCTACGCACAGCTGCTGTGGATAGCTCTTTTTCTACAGCGTGAACCGCTGGGCAGAGTTTAGTTTTCTTTTTTATGGATTATCTCGAAAATATAAGACCCTTGTTGACTCGATTTTCATGAAAGAAAATGTTCGAAAATCAATTGAAAACTAATCGTTCATTAACGACATATGCTCGTCATCTTTGCATTTTTCAGTTTCGTTGAGCTTCAATATTTTTTCTCTCTTATCTCATTCAAGAAACGCAAGATCAGAAACCAGGAAATTAATAAAGACAAAAACGTAGACGGGAGCGTTTAAGAGCAGAAGAAAGAAATCAACATTCTAAACCGTAACAGAAAAAATTCACTAAGAAGAAAAAATATTACAGCAGAAGAAAGACAAAGAATATTCTTATGGAAAATAGAGCCAGAGATAGAGAATGAGTGAAGAAGAAAGCAACACAAATTTTGCGAATTTCAAGAATCGAGACTACAAAAAAGGCCAACATTAATGAGGAAGAGGAAGAACGAATTATCAATTTTTAAAAGTGTGTACTGCTGGAATTGATTCGCTAATTTTTGAAGTAGTTTTTGTCTCTCCGCTGCAAACGTTGTAACATCAGCTCTTTCACTTTGCAGTCACCTCGTTTTAGAGATGGAAATTGAAATTGTGTATAGATTCAAAACTTTTCAATTAATGCACAGTCAGTCCAAGGACTCACTTCATAACTGACGCTGAATAAACATTTTATCTATTCCACATCCAGCATGTATGTTTGCGTGCGGGTCTCTCATTAATGTATGCAAACTACACTTATTAATATGTAGGCTGTTGAGACGGAGCAAAAAGGAATCCTCCGTATCAAATATGACGAATATTCAAAGGAAATCGAATGCACTAATCCGATTAACGTTAAGCACTGCTCAATTCAGCATAGGCGCTTGTGTCCCACTCTCCCCAGCGCGCTCTCCGTGTACACGTTTCAAAATTTTTCGACGCTCTTCAAACCGTCGGAATTCAACTGCTTTGATCATTATGAAGCTCTTACTTATTTTCCTCAATTGACTGGTATTGGGTAAATATTAATGCTCCGTTGCTCTACGCCAATGGAAAATTTCATTTTTCTACAAAGCTGCTACCTCATTTGTTCTTTTGGTACGACTGAGGCATTTTTTTTGTGCTAGTCACAACTTCAGAATGTTACTAAGATATCTATTGAGAACTTCATAACATGGAAGTAACAATTTTATAGTGCCACTGAATTTTTCAATAATATTAGGGAACATGACATGGATTTAATTTTATTGATTGTCTAAATGAGGTGATATACAGTGCGTTTAGCTTAATTATGCAAAGGTAATTCTTAGACAATATTTAGTTGATATGATTTCTAGAGAAACTTACGAGTTTTGATCTGTTTAACTACTTTTGAATTATTATTCTCAAAGAATATTGTGACGAAATTAGGAATATGTTAAAAAATAATGTTTTTG
>VOMN01000196.1:0-11521 GCA_014899125.1 Orchestia grillus
ATTCACTTATAAAAAAAATTTATGTATGTGAATGATTCATTTCAGTTTATTAAGTATGTGAATGAATGAATGAATGAATGAATGATTCAGTTCAGTATATTATTTGTTAATAACAAGGTTATAGTTGTTGTTGAAGCAGATGTAGATCTGCTATTCATTAAAAATATCTTTAAAACTGTAATTAACAGCGATGATCTCAAACTTGCTTAAACATAGAATTCCCAAAATGAAGGAACGATCTGAATATTGTTATTTATTTCTCATTTACTGAAGCTTATTTGGGCTAACTTTGTGAATATAATAAAGCAGTATTTTTCATTTCATATTTTCAACATCGAACAATGAGTTACAACTTTAAGACAATTAAGGTCATCCCGGCTGNTTATGTCAACGGAATGCATCTATCTCAAGAAAAAAGATCAATGTTTAGAGCGCCTGTGAAAGTTGATTTGAACCTTAAACTCAGTAGTCGTCCAAATATTCGGGCCCTTTAAGAATAACATGGGGGAGCTGGGGTTTTTGACATTCCCTTCAAGAACACTATGTTATTCCTGAATAATGGACGTATGATGTTGTTCCAGAAATTTAACGGCAAAAACATCGCAGACTTTGATGATCCAGACATTTGGGAGAAGCTTGATGAACTCTAAAGAGAAGAAGACTTGATGATCGAAATGTAAGGCATGAAGCTTGAAGAAAACGAGCTTTAACCAGGGCTCTCTGAATAAATGGAAGAAGCTTTCAGAAACATCAAAGAAAAGAGGCATGCTTTTAGAGAGGAGCACGCTTTAAAAAGAGGTAGAACATCAAAGCAGAAGAACAAGAGTATGTAGAAATTCAAAGAGGTTATGGAAGAGAAAGGGATAGACGCCTCGTTGGTTGAAGAGCGCATGCGAAATAGAAGCAGATCCAAATCTCTTGCCGATATCAAGAAAAAGAGGGGATCTGAACTGGGTGGAACGGTTGATTAGGAGCTTGAAGATGGAACTAAAATTAGAAATAGACTCAGATAATCTTCTCGAAGCCGAAGCAAAGGCTATAAACGATAGTTTAGTCCAGCCTAGGTCAAGGGCCAGAAAGTCATAAACAAGCTTAGCAAAAAGTGGAGAACCATTGACAAGAAGGGTGAGTCTGATCGCTTTATAGGCGATTCAAAACCTAAGCATCTTTATAGCGGGAAAAGTGGGAAGGGATCTAAAGATTGGAGATGAGAAACAAATCTAGAATTGCAAAAAGGTAGAAATTCAGATTTATGTATTATTTGCTATTTTCTATTTTTGTAAATTTTATTTAGCAGAAGAAAAATTGATAATTTTGCTAAAAAAGTCAAGTATATCAAATGCGATAGTACATTTTGTCCTTTTCATTGCTCCAGAATCTTTTTGTACTTCTACATATTTCTCGAAAGAATTTCTTAGATTGGACCAAGAAGTCTCTTGAAGGTACCTCTGTCGATCCAGACAAGTCTGCATGGCGTAATGGCCTTGATGCTGGCCTGTCTAACAGTATTCTTGATAAGAGCGACTTCTCCGAAATACTCGCCCTCCTTATAAGCGAAAACTTGTTTGGGAAATCCCTCGTTGCTGTTCTTTTCGGCAATCAAGCTGCCCTATGCAATAAAATAGAACCTTTCTCCGGTTTATCCTTCCTTTACAACATACTCCTCAGAATTGAAGCTTTCCTCCTTCAAGGCGTCGCAAATCTGATCTTTCTCGCAAGCATCAACATCAGCCAAAATATCAACCTTCTAAATGATCTGGCTATAGTAGGCTCTCTTCTTTGTCGCTGCGTCTTGTACAATGTTCTGGAAGGTGGCTCTATCCAAAGTGAACAGTTGGCCCGCTGCTTTGCAGACAATTGTAGCAGCTCTTGGAGCATTATACATCAAAGCAAGCTCCCCAAAAGCATCTCCAGCAACATATGTCTTCAAAAAAGTCTCTTTTCCGTTAATCATCTTGTAACAGTCGTACTCTCCTGAAGCCACAATGTACAGAACGTCGCCTTGCTGTCCTTATAAAATAATCTTTTCGTTTTAGATTGGGAATTTCTCATCAGTTGCTTTTGACACAAGCTACAGATCTTATGCAGTTACATTTTGGAATAAGATGGACTTTTGGAGAAGCTTCTTGATTAGAGCCGCTGATTAGGTAGATTTCTAAATTTCTTTGCATGTAAATTCGGTTTTTTGATTGAACTTTCCGAAGACTTCAGCACTTATACCCTGTCTGCTGTTTTTCTTTCCTCCTTTTTTCTTCAATCGCTCCATTTTTTACACATATTCAGCATCACCTTCTTCATCATCTGAAGATTACAGCTGATTCGCTTGATGTTTTTCATCTAAATTTAAAAATTTTCTGTACTTAACTTTTTAGAGATGTAATTCTGCATCCAAAGCAACACATCATCAGGCCTTTCTTTGGCCATCAACTCGAGCATGGGCTGCACTACCGGATTAGCTCTCGTGACAAGATAGTTTTAAATTTGTTTGGCCTTTTCTTCCATTTAAGAAATTTAATAATTAATCAAAAGAAATAAACGCAGATCAATTTGATACAATGTATTGAATGGTATAAATTCATTTGCTTTGACTCAATTTTACTGAACAGGATATGAAATATATTAAATAAAATATAGAGTTTATTCAGTAAAAGTTGTCATGAGAAAATCCGACAATTCTTGTTTGCCACTTTTATTCCGAAATCTTTGATGGTTGTTTGTATTTTCTTGCCTGTTTAGTCAGATTTTGCTATTTAGAAAAAAGTAGAATTTATGTGATTTCAAAAAAGCATCATTTGCTTTATTTTTGCCTCAGCATTCTTTTAAAGTAAAATCTCTGCTCAAACAAAGAGCCAATCTTGTTAGGACAGCTGTTGAAAAGATTATTTAATGTATTAAGGTATTTTTTCAATGATGAAGGCGTTGCAACAAAAAGTAGAAGTCAAACATTTTGATAAAAAAAGAGAAAAATATTGATAACTGCTATTAATAAAAGTGATCATTTCTAAAAGGAATAATCATGGCTTTAGCCTGTTGGCCGATGAAATCTTCATACTTGGAAAACGATCTTCCCTTGAGTGGAGACCGCTTTTTTCAAGGAGTCGATATTGACACCTTCATTGAAAAGTTCTTGAAAGGAAGTAATTCTTTTAACCTTTACCTTGCTCTCATCAATGACTTGAAGTCTCAAGTTTTGAGTTTTACAATTTAAGGGGTCAGGATTGATTCTCATTTTTCTTTTTTCAAATTAATATTATAAGTAAAGCTTAAACATATCATTACATATATTTTGGCCACTGAACCTTATGGTATCAAAAGCTTAATTAGTAACATCTTAGTTAGCAGCAATTGAAACGGCATTTTAATCAATGTAATAATTGTTTAAAAAATTGGATTACCATACAGTGTTTTTTTGAAGTTTATTGCATAGAGTTTTCGGATAAATGGATGTTTTCTGATTTTTCTTAAAATTTTCTGAATCCAAGCAGCAAATAAACTAAATATCTATCAGCACACAACAAAAAATGTATGCTTATTTTGGTCAATTTTTTATATGCTACATCTAATCTTCTAAAAGATATATTTTTGAGTATGACAAAATTGAAATATTATTTTCTGAAACATCAATTTTCATATTTGCACATTAATTGCATTTAGTTCGCTAACAAAGTTAATTAATAAAAATACAACTTTCGAGATTGATTTTAAATATTCCAGCATCTGATGTCTCGGCTTAAGCAGTCTAATCTGACTTCGCTCAGCGAGGGCAAGAAGAAAGTTCAATAAAAATCTTTAGAGGAGCAAGTGTACGAAATGTAGATACAGAACATTGAGGCATAGAGACTTCATAAAACGTTCAGAAGAATATGTGGTGATAAGAACTAAAACAATAGCGGTAATTTTAAAATGGAAAGGGACTAAAGTACCAACAGAAATCCGTAACTAGCTTTTGTTATTTTAGACCCAAAGATAAATTCGACAGGAAAGACATTATCAGAATATTGACTTAGCTGAACTTTCCGTATAGCAAGCCTGAAGTTGATCAATGGATATGGGAAGTAGATGAGGACCTTGATGGCTGCATTAATGAGTACTAGTTTACTCTCATGTACAAGCGCTGTATCTTCGATAAAACCTGGCTCGAGCCAAGGAATCTTTTTAACTTGGTTCAGTTCCTCATGTACGACCTGGCATGCAGAGGAAAGATCACAGTGGAAGATACGCTGGAGCTCATTTATGTCAGATATTAAGAAAAGCTTGAGTAGCACATTCAGCCCATTTTCGGAGACAAGTAAAAAACATAGGACGGCCAATAAAGAGAAATCTATTTCGAAGAATATCTTCGACAAATGAGAAAGCGAGACCTAGAAAAGCGAAAAGTCCTTTAACAGGAGCGAAAGACTGTTTCAAAAGTAAAAATAAACAAGGATCAAGATTGAAAAGATTGAAAATTATCTTTGAAACTGATACATATTTCATTCATTCATTAATTACAAAATAAATAAAATAAAATATACAAAGCTAAGCCTTATTTATACAAAAAAAAATTACAAAAATGCTTGGTTAATAAATAGCCCGACTATGAAGGATTTATCAAGAAATATATGCATGTTTCATCATTTGCCGCCAACAGGAGCAGGAAAAGTGTCTGGGAATTAATTACTTTTTGCAGTGAATTTCGCCTCAACGATAATTCCATCAATGTTTTTTAGATTGGGAACTTTTTTAAGAGTATAATATTTTGCTTAATCCTTCAAAAGTTCATAGAATGGATTGCCTATTAGCAGAATATTTTAGAATTCAGGTAGCTCGCGCAATTTATCGAGTTCTTCCCAGGCTTTAATTTTGTTATCTAAATTATTGTGATTTAATACTTCCAATGAAAAGTGTTGTCAGAGCTGTACACATTGAAAGGCCATCAAGTTTTTCAACAAGGTTGTAGCTGAGCCATAGCTCTTTGAGAGTGGCAGCTACCTATTAAAGGCCTGATATTTTCTTTATATTATTTCGAGATAAAGATAGTCGGGTTAAATGCTTTAAAGGTGGGAAGTTGACCATTTTATCGATGCAGTTTGAAGATAGAGATAGTTTTTATACTCGAGCTAAGGTGCTCAATACAGATGTTTCGAGTTTATCAATGGGTGGGATCTGACATAAGGAAATTTCATACCAAAAATACTAGCTTAATTTCATCAGCTTCAGAAGCTGGCTTTCCACTTTTTTCTTCCCACAAAGACAGAGCCTTGCTCAAGGGTGTACTCTTTCCGGCCATTAAATCAAATATAAATAAGTTGTAATTTTGAAATATAGAATTAAGATATTACAAACATACAATTATTTTTTAAATTTAATTATTTTTTAAATTTAATTTTTTAATAATTTGTATTGAAAAATATTCCCAACAATCCCAATGATCCAACGATAAGGATGTTAACAAGTTTTAATAAAAGATGCTTAAATTAATAATTTTTTTTGATAAATTATTATGCTAAAGAAACGTTTATTAAATAAAGAAAAAGTTATTTATTTATCATTGAAAATAATAAAATGTAAATCAACAGGCCATCATGCTAAAATATCATCTTTTTGGCCACTGACAGTGTTTTGAATAGTAGCCAAGTAGGCGGGAGTTACATTGATATTGATGGTATCAGAGCAATTGATACCACTGAAATACTGAGTTTTAATGGACTCAGCCAGTCCCACTTTGACTGAAAAGATTCCGATAGGTTCTCGCCCGAAGTCAATTTCAATGGAAAACATGTAAGAGGTTGTGGGAATGTAGCGAGCTGAGATGGACTGGGCTCCTTTGTATCCGCTGACGATCTGCACGTCGAGCACACTCTTGCAGTTGTTTTTGCAGGCGACTCCTGACTCGAGAAGATCTTTGGGTAAAAAGTTAACTTTAACATTAAGGATGATCTTTCCGAAGATATGGGACTGTCCTTTCTCTTAGAAAGTGATAGCACTGGGTCGGGCTGAGCTACAGACATCACGAGAATCAGGAGAGCCGCCATAGCATGTGAATCCAACTTCGACATTGCAGTCTCTGCTGCATCCATCACCATCCTTGTTGTTTCCGTCGTCGCATTTAGATGAGAATCGCTTTCCATCTCCACAGATTTAGAGACAGAGACCGCTTTTGGCGTCAAGAACATATCCGGGTCTGCACTGAGTACAGTCATAGCAGTCGGTACAGGCGAGACACCCGTCAGAGCAGGGTAGACACTTCTGAAGCTGGCCATCAAAGTATGTTCCAACATTGCAACTGACGGAGGCATCAGTTTTCAACACACATTTTCCATCCAATTCAACGTAGCCGTTGTTACACTGACAAATTCCGTTGCTATAAAGAGAGTTGGGCTTAGCAGAGCATCTTTCACAGTAGTCACCCATTACGATTCCGTCACAGATACAAGTATTTCTGTTGCTTCTGAATCCTGTGAAGCAGTTGCAGTGAGTTCCATTCCAATTCGAGTTGGGAATGCTGATACATCTGTCGATCGAGCTGCTCTGACACCTTTGTCCATCAAAGAAGGTGCCTTCAGGACAGAAGCATCCTCCATTTTCATACTATTGACCAGTGCTACAGTGGATACATTCATTGCCGTTGTAGAAGCTGCTTGAAGGACACACACATTGAGAAAGAGTGTCGTTCCAGACTTTTCCTTGGCTACAGGTTTGATAGGGCACACACTTGACCCCGTTGTAGTAGGAGCCAGATGGGCATGTGTTAGAGTCGGGGAAACAACCAGTGTTGTCCCATGAAAGGCCAGAGGGGCATTGAGTTGACAGAGGCACACACAAACCGTTTGAAAGATATGTATCATTGGGGCATTTCGAACCAGCTCCAGATACGCAGTAGAAGTCTTACCAGACCATACCAACTGGACAGAGATCAGTGACAATCACGCATCTGTATCCATCCCAATAGGCTCCAGCTGGACACTCATAGGTCGGGGTCATGCAGCTCTTGCTTACAGAGTCATAAGACTGTCCAGGGGAGCATGATACAGGAGTACACTGAGATCCATCCCAGCTAAAGCCGTCCTTACAATTAGGCTTATTGACACACTTGTTATCCTTTTCGAATTGTCCAGCCGGACATTTACAGAGTCCATTTTGGAAAGAATAGGTGTCTTTGCATTTGAAAATACAGTTGGATCCGTTCCATTGGGTACCTTCAGGGCAGGCACACACTCGATCTGAAGCTCTCCAGACTCTTGATCCTGAGCAACTAATACAGCTCATTCCATTCCAGTTTTGTCCATAAGGGCACTCAATACATTTGTTACCATTCCAATCACCCTTTCTACAGGCACAATCATTAACTTCATAGCTCCAGCTCCTTTCTCCAGTACAAGTCTTACAACTGATACCGTTCCAGTTGTATCCAGGAGCACATGTGCAGGATTGAGTGTTGTAATTCCAGGTCTGTCCGGTTGAGCAAGAAATACAGGCAAATCCATTCCAGTTCTTTCCATCAGGACACTAGCATCTTTGGTTCCTCCACACTCTGCCTCCAAAACAATCGATACACTAGACTCCATTCCAGTTAGTATTTGAGGGGCAGCCGCATGATCGAGAGCCGGAGTTCCAATTCTGGCCAGCTGGGCAAGTCAGACAGTCTACTCCGTTCCAGTTCTGACCTGTTGGGCAGCCACATCTCAGTTGAGCAGGGAACCAAACCTGAGTTTTGGAGCATCTGATACAGGCGACTCCATTCCAGTTACCATTGGCGCACACACACGCGAGTCTTGAGGTACTCCAGACTTGAGTATCAGGGCAGATGACACAAGTTTTTCCATTCCAGTTTCCACTTGGACAAACACATTGTTGGCTGATAGCATCTAGAACTCTACCGCCACTGCATGGGTCATTACATTAGTATCCATTCCAAACTCTTCCGGTTGGGCATACACAATTTTTCTGGATAGAGCTATAGACTTGTCCACCATAGCAGTATACACACATGTTTCCGTTCCAGTTCTGGCCTGATGGACATGCACAAGCGTTAATAGTCTGGTTGAAGAATTGTCCAGGAGGGCAGCTTATTGCACATACATAGCCATTGAAAGTCTGTCCAGATGGACACTAGCATTGATACGACTTGAGATTATAGATTCTTCCTCCTGTGCATGAAACACATGAGTATCCGTTCCAGGTGGAGCTGATTGGGCATTGGCAGCTCTGTGTATTCATGTCCCAGGTCTTTCCGTTGGGGCAAACGATACAGGCATAACCGTTCCAGAACTGTCCTCCAGGGCATTGACATTATTAAGATGTTGTGTTCCAGATTCTGCCGAACTCGCATCTTTTCTCACAGTCAGTTCCATTCCACTTCTAAGAGGATGTGCATACGATACAGGTGTCACCATTAAAGTTGGTATTGGGGGGGCAATAGGCCACACAATTTCCATCATACAAGATGGGGAAGCCTTTACAGTCGCTGCAGCTGCTGCCAGTCATGAAGAAATAATTAAAGTTGAGATATCTGAAGCTGGCATTTGAGGTGAAGTTGAACTGTACTCCGGTGAACTGACTCATCAATTTGAAGTCGGCTCCATTGTTGTTAATGATGAAGCCGTTAATTCCATAAAAGTCAACAATGTTATTGCTAGTGCTGATGCTGGGAAGATGTGATAGAACGTTGTTATATCCATAGCCTTCGTAGTCATAGGAACCAAAGTTGGCGTTTTCGATCTAGCTGCTTATTGCGATGTAACTAATGAAGAGAGCCTGAACTTGAGTGGCTGTGGTCACTGAGACAGTTACACTGATGCCAGTTGCATTTATAGCAGTGTTGATAATCTGCACTTCAAATGGTGAGTTGCTGCCGTGGACGCTGTTTGAGGTGATCTCAAAGCCGTTAATAAATGTTGATGCCTAGATCTGGCCACTAAATCTGCTTCTAAAGGGCAGAAGCACGTGAATATCTTTGCCTGCTACACAACCAGCTAGGGCTCCAGAGTCTACTTAGTAGTAACCAGCTTCAACGTTCTTTTTGTCTTCGGCGAAGAAGCTGAAAGAGATCAGGGACCACTCTGTGTACTTCCAGTGTGTTCTGATTACGAAGGGGATTATTTCGTGCGTTTCAGAGCGGATTGGCTTGATTGAGAAGAACTGATCCGGGCTATACTCGCTTTGAAGGTTGTACACGGCTAAGTTAGATACAAATAGTACATATTGCGACTCCTGGTCGATTTTCGAAGACTTGGTCCAACGTATGATTATAGCACAAAGTATCGGTGCCGGGTGTGAGCACAAGATTTCCGGGAATTCCATTTGCTCCTCCACTGACGCTTCCTGCACTTCCTGAATTGCCAGTGTTTCCACCATTTCCGTTGTTTCCTCCGTTCAACGATACTGTTAGGTGGCCTTAATAATTATGAAGTTTTACCATGCTGGATCAATCCATTATAGTCCGGACATACTCCGGGGCGCTCATGAGGATGAGCTACGCTGAAACAAATTATTAGACTGACTAGAACTAACGTCTTCATCATTCCGAATTGCTGCTACTTATTAATATTAATATTTTTCTTTATTTGTTCCTCAAAATATACTTTCGCAAAAATTATTCAGCGGCAGCGCAATATTAATTTACGGCAGCTTCTTCATCAATAATTTATATTTATACTTTACTTCAGCTGCCACTTCATATTCCTTCGACTTTGACTGCCTTTCTCATTTTTAGCCTGTCAAATATAATTAATAAACAAAAAAATGGCAGCGACTGGAAAAAAAGAACACTTTCGAACTTATTGAGTAAATTCATATTTTGAAGAACTCTCAGCCCGTTATATTGCCAAAGCCATTCAAAAACGTTCTGGCTGTCTAGAAAATTAGTTTTACAAAATAAAGCCTTTAAAATTTATATATTTGCTAACAAATCTTAAGCAATCTTTTCTTATGTCCTTGTTTTTCTTCTATTATAAATCGAACGAACTGAATCTATTTTAGAACATTTTGCATTTTATAAAAAATATATTTTAATTTCAATTTTCCTTAAAAAAATCTGTTTTTTTTTTAAATCTCACAATTAATTGCTTATTATGATTAAATAATAGCTTTTTTTAAAGTAGCTAAGCAGCCAGCACGACAAAGCACATGAAAGTAAAGCAGCGCAAGTAAGCAAATCAATCAATATAAAAAAAGTTGATTTAAATGAATAAGTTAATGAATAAATAAATGATGTAATGAATAAATAAATAAATGAAATATATAATTAGCTTAATTATTCAAAAAAAAAGTAAATTTATATAATTCTTTGCATTGTTTGATTAATTTTTTATTTACTCACTTATTAAAACAATTTTTTTTTGTCGTTGTTGTCGTTGTTGTTTATGAAAAAGATATTTGGNTTTACTCACTTATTAAAACAATTTTTTTTTGCCGTTGTTGTCGTTGTTGTTTATGAAAAAGATATTTGGATTGGCCAAAACTAAGACTAACAAATAAGAAAAGATAAACAAAACAACTATAAATATTTCAATCATCAATGTGTTTATGTAAGTAAGTAAATGATAATTTATCGAGGGATTTTGTATTTTTTCAATAACTAACAGATTTTGTTTAGGAGTTTTTTTAGTTTAGATTATGTTAGATTATGTTAGATTAGAATTTTTTCTATAAATCAATCATATTGTGACTCTCATGTGTCCCTTATGCTGAACAAATTGTTTTCTGTATGCGAACTTGACTAAAAAATATTTGCTTAGAATTGTACTTCTTTTGACTTTGAGCTTGGTTGCCAATCCGTGCATATAATTATAGAAGGGATATGCGAGAGCTCCACTCAGTCCTACTCTTTTGAACCCAGGCTGTGCTCTTATCATAGGGAATTTCAAAAATGCCAAGAATAATACGGCACCTGCCAAGTCACCAATTTTATGGAATCTGTCGCCCTGACTGGAATGATTATTGATATAAATACTGGATCGCTTAAGCTACCATCTGAATGTTCGTCAATCTGACATAAGGCGATGATATCATCTTGTTACCAATCTAAAGAAGCTTACTTAAAATTGTTACCTATAACCACTCCTCATTTTCAATAGGTTTTTCATTATACCCAAAGTATTACATCTTTGAAATTAATAAATTAAAAAAAATATCAAATTATTTTTTTTACAATTTTTATTATCTTTAATCAATTAATCAATTAATTAATCAATCAATCAATTCATTTCATTTCAAACATATTTATTTTTGTTCTTTATTTATTTTTTTATTATCAAACAAAAAATATAAATGATTAATTTAATTAGTTTGTTTGTTTGTTAATGTTTCTATAATAATTTTTGTATTTTTTTTTTCGGTAGCTTTTTTTAGATATAAATATAAATTAATTCGATCATTCGAACATTTAACTTTTTGATAATGGGACAGACTACATGCTGCAGTTCATAGTCGGATGCTGATAAGATCTACAATCCTATGGGTTTGGGAAAACCTAGAGATGGTGAAAAATACACATCTGTGCAAAAGACTAATAAATTAAGTGACTATGTAGAATAGACAA
>VOMN01000198.1:0-50024 GCA_014899125.1 Orchestia grillus
CAACTTTACCACGTTCACGGATAATTTCTACAACATTGTCCAACAGTTAAGTGTCCCTCAATTTACCACACCGTCTCACAGCGACACGTGCATTCATCCAGCCGGGAGTTCTAGTACTTTCAGAGTATCTTCTGCCTCAAAAGTAACGGGCATGGTCGGAAGCTACCGTAAGCCACAATATATTGTCAGTTGAAGTTGTAACATCGAGCTGCACCACCAGAAGCCACATGCACGTCGACAACATCGCAGCAGTCAAATGGGTAGTCAGAAAACCTCGTTTGAGAGAATATAAACATGAAGCATCAGCAGCCACCGGTACTCAGAAGAATATGCAGCCACAGCTGGCTGGGCGCTACATGGGCATCGCATCACGCACGAAGCAGCGATTAGGACACCTTTAATGCAGTTAGCACAGTCAACAAAAGTGCGCGAGTGATTCACACAAAATGCGATTGCGAATGCGTTGGTGCTCGAGGTAAATTGCGTTATTTTATTTTGTTTTGTACTGTAAGAAGTGATGTCGGCGGTATTGATTTCCTGTAACATAACATTCTTCGTAACTTTGTCAGCGATTTATTTATAGAGACCTGCTTACTCATGTCATCTGTGTCAACATCCCTTTAATTTCTCGCTGAATATGTATGCGCGTTCCCTGTGTTTCTAATATTTGCAAATTTCATTTCCCGTGATATTATTACGATAGTGAATGTGTTTAAATTTAAAGTGTGTGTTTTTTTTGTCCTCTTCTTCTGTAGGTCAATTAATTAATGGGTACACTTATATATGTATGTGAGAGGTATGAAGAGACCTCTCAACCCTTAGCGATCTGGTTAGTTAATGTAGTGTAATTTATCATGAGTTATTTGCCAATGTAATTAAATTTTTTATCTTTGTTTTTAGGAAGAGAGAAACACATTCTAACATTTCATCAACTTTTTTTAGATTTCATTATCATTTTTTTACATTTTCTGTACACGAACCAGGTGCCCCGTCACAAAGGCGATCATTTTCACCATTAATGATTATATGATCTCGTTTTCGAATCTGAGTTCTCAATAACAAACTTATAATTACACTAATAATGAGCTAAAGCAAGTGTCATCATGTCAAACTGCATAAACAAATTCACGTGTATACGATATAATTATCCTACTAAGCTATTTCTGAATTTTTGTACGACTTCGTTCAAGCTATCCGTGTACGTAGCACTTATACAAGCCATTAAGTTTTCTTGCTTGAAGTCGATTTGGTTCGCTATTACTTATATTTTTAGATGTGATAAGATGCTTTTCAGATCACGACAATCGTACGTATTCAAGTTGGTCTACAGCTCAAGCAGTAGTTCGGATGTTGTCCTGTTTATAAATAATGTCATTGAAGCACATATAAATAAACGAGTTAAAAATTTTCTGTCAATGAAATTCTTTGGATTTGATAAAATTTCTTGAAACTCATTTGGTACGCGAGACAGAATAGCAATGGGCTACTCTTTCTGTAATGCTACTACTTACAGTAAATTTTAGTTACTGAACGGTATAGTTAGTCAGGTATTGGATCTGTATAGAATGGACAAAGGATTGATGAAGAGTTCAGCTTTACGGCAAAGTAGAAATTACCCCCACAAATCAGGAAAGAGGAGATGAATTGTTTGTGCCATTGGTGAACTGGAAAAATTGTTGAGTCGCTGTGCTTACCAATTTTCAATATCAAATTTGAAATGTGGTTTGGTTCCCGAAATCCGTGCTTAAGTATTTGTTCACTATCTACATAGGCGGTCATACGAGCAGAGCGAATGCCAAAATTGCTGGCAAAAGTTTTGAGTCTATTGGATTGAATGATAGAAATTATGAACAAATTTAATACTTTCTGCTGATGATACAACGTTATTGGTTGAATCAGATATCTTCCAGAGACTGGTGGTTGAATTTGGAAGAAGATAATTACTGTAGGGGAAAGTTGAACGCGCATGTGATTAAAGGAAAGTAATAAGAAGATAATTAAAAAATAAAAGTGCTAGCGGAATGAAAGTAAGTTTACATGGAGCGAAAATGAACGAAATCGAAATATATCGAATAGTAGAGAGTGTGTATAGCTGCAGATGGAGGGATGCAACAGGAGATGGAGTAGGCAAATATATCATTCGTGAAGTAGTAAAAAAGAAAAGAAAAGCTTGCGCAATATTCTGGTTGCCCTATCAGCGCGGTGCGGAGACTGCCAGAATCATATTAGGAGAAAAGTACAATAAACGTCGAAGAGATGAGGCACTCAAGAATTAAAACGGTGATAATGTGGTGCGAAGGCTTGCGTAATGAGATGCAACACAAGACGATCGAACACGATTGAGAGCAGAGCATGATGGACACATAGGTAAATAATGAAAGGAAAAAGATTAGTTAAGAAAGCAATGAAGGTGGGTATTCCAGGAAGGTACATGGCATGTACTACGTCAAGAATGGAATTGGAACAAACGGGAAGCAAGAGAGACTACATTAGTGAGACGATGCTTGAGCGTGCACTAGAGACCGTACGGAGCAAGCAATTCCTGTTGGCTCCTTATTTGTTCGACGCCGTCCTGATATTGTCTTGGTCTCACATCATTCCTTCTATCTCTGAGAAATGGGGTGCCAGGAAAGACTTGCTGTCAGGAAGCGCGAGTAAACCAGCAAAAGCTGCAGGGCCATGCGTCCGAAGGTTAGCTTGTTCTCGAACCCGAACGGACCCGAAACCCGGTCCAACTTTTTCGACGGAGCATCCGTTATTATCTGTAATTCTTAACTTACAAGAATGTTTATCAATTATAGTATTTATTTATCGCTGGGACGTCGAAAAAATTAGACTGTGTAGGGGCCAAGGTAAGATAGATCACTGTAGTAACAGCAGTCCGATAGTGTTAGCGTTATAGTACTTTTGGCTAGCGCCCCACTGCGGGTGGTTGGAAGTGAAGAGTAACGTCACAATATTATACGACACACTGAAAGTTTTAACTTTTATTTCATGATTTGTCTCTAATTAGGTTATTTCAGATGTGAAATCATGCTAAATTCACATTAGTTTTTATTCCTATGGCGAAGAATTAAACTGTACTGAAGTACTACGAATTTAAGAGCGCCACGTGATAAAGTCTATAAAATATTTTAGCCCATAGGAGGATATAAGTTTGAAATGGCGGTTATGGGGCAAGTTCTTCGGTGCAAATTTTTAATAATTATTACTGTTTGTAAACTGACAATCGAAAGTTAGCTGGAGCAAACTTTGAATTACCACGATTGTTTAAGCATGAAAATAAATTTTAAATTCCAGGAACAATTATTAGAGACAAGCGATATTTCGCAATGCATTGTTTCTTTGGTACACAGGATCTCAAACATGTAAGGGTTGGCTCTCTTATCGGTCCTAATTCAAGCTCCTCAAATAATGATACCACTAAATGAAGTTTTAGGAGTTACGATTTTACCACGATCAGCGTTTACATAGTCGCAAAAACTATGCAGGTTCGTACTCACTTACTCGACCCAGACACGGTACGTTGATGATTTTCAGTGGCGCAAGTCGTATTCTTCATATCCTTAATTCTAAAGTAAACTTAACACGTTGACTCCGATTCTCCACACAGGTAAATTTACATGCCGACAAGTACTTCTACTGGGAATTTAAAAATGAAGGATTTTGGTTTCACAAATTTGGTTACTCTATTAATTTTCTTTCTAATCAGAACTAGCTTATTCGCTTGATGGACACAAATTTGAAGAAAACTCGAAAATTTGTATTTATACATGATAGTGCTTTGGTTACATTAGGTTAGGTTAAACGATCGCGTGTACCATATATGACCCACTTCGGAGTCAACGTGTTAAACGAATTATTCGTAGCTAAGTAATCAAGACATATATCACCGTAGAGTGTAGAAACCGATTTATCGACCAAAAAACCTTACGGTACAATAACATTTCGCTCCAGTAAAAAATCACAACATGAAATCCTTCACCAAGTAGGGATCATATACCCCAAACAAATATAAGGACGCATTTCATCAATAGTTTACGCAAAAGTTTCACAGTTATTCCATTGTTCCTAGATACTGAAGACCGACCAACATGTTGTTAAAATAATAAGTGGTTCCACATGACAAAAACACATTTCAAGTCCATTTGAAGACATGGAGTGGCAACTTAAGAAATAGAGTTGAGGCAAATTTCTACAGGAAACATTAATTCGGATACCAGCACAAATTAACTTCAGTATTGTCAAAGTCTTGACCATAAAACATGGGAGTTAGTTTACAGGTATCACCAACTGTTCATGGTGGTTCATGAACCCTTCATATGAAAATAATGTTAAATTAATTCACTAAAATTGAATTAGACTAGTGCCTGGTAAAATTCGAAAATGCTCTTTACAGTTCATCATTTCTCTTTATTTTACAAAATAAATTCTCCCTAACTTTCTTTGAATTGTAGAGTTGAAGAATAAAAATTTCAATGTAATAGGAATTGTAATGTAATCGACAACTAATAAATTGGAAAAATGTAAATAGGTTTACTTCTTTACAGCGTGCTACGATATGGTAATAAGTCAGTAAAGAAACTAATAATTCAATATTATTCACCTAAGTCAGTAGAGATGTTATAATACTGATGATGGAAACAGATAACAGAAATAAATCATTACTCGAGAAGCGGTGGCGCAGGTCAGGTATCTGGTATTGCTTCTGCCACGACTGGATAAAATGTCCTTCACCCAACAATCGCCCCCTAGCGGTCACGAAAATGTCTGATAATGCGAGTTATATTAAATGAATCAAGTTGGATGTAATCCAAATCAGAAAAAACTGTCGAAACTGCACTTAGCCATGGTGAATGACTGATAGCACCATGAATAAAAATGTACCTCGTTGTGAGAAAAGGGCGTGTAAAATTTTCCAAAGAAGGCAATAATCGAACGTAAGTTCTGCATGATATTCCTACGAGAATATTCTTTACGGTATCTCAACAAAATATTCATTACAAGCAGCATAGCTACTAACCTTTGACAGGTTCTACCCGAACAAGACAAGAGTGTTTTGGTAGTTCTTCTGCGCAATCAATATTTAAATTTGAGAATAAAGACAAATGAGAATAAATTCATTGTTCTTTGCTGTTTAAACTGACCAGTAAAGCTGACGCATTCTTCATTCATAGTGCCTGAAATAATATTTACGCAGTGAAAGTTTATTAATACGACTTCTACGACTCTTTTTCACGCATTAAGTGAAAAGATTGCAAGATTTTATTCTGGTATAATAAAAGTGACTCATTTTCCTGATCAAGTGAAATTCGAATCCACCCTTAAGCAGAATTATATGATTGTGAATTTTATTTGTATATTTAAATTTTTTTACTAATTCGCAAATCTTGTACAGGGTAGTGACGATGAGCGATATCTGGCCAAGAAGTGATGTCGGCGTGGTCGCATTAAAATAAGATGTATTGATCCGCTTGGTCGGCGCACCGCTATGCTGCTGGCAGGGTGTCCATTTGAGGTGGCCTCAGCCGATTGTCTTTCTTCATTGCTCTACATTGCAATCTATCACCAAATTCACCTCAATCCTTCCCATATTCTTACATTCAACCTTGTATAAAAAGTCATAATGTTCCTTATAAGTTAGCCTGCTCTTACTGAGCAGAGAAATAAGGCATTCTTGAGCAAAATAAAAGTAGTGTGAAGAGGAAAGAGCGCACACCTTAACCTCCCCCGCTAGGCAACTACGTACGTCTAGCGCTTGCCTCGCATGCTTGTGTCAATCACTCCACTTTATATTACTCTTTTTTTGTATATTGTGACTAAAAAGTAATTCAAATACATATCAATAAGTTTGTTTCTTCCTTATTTTTCATTTTTCAGGTGGTATATATTTCGCAGAGCGTGAGCCTTGCAAAAAAACAAGATGGTAATAAGTGTGAGTGCTGCGGCACCCCTTGCGTCCAGCTGGTTGGCCCCCGTAGCTATTAACCGGAGACAAGACGCCATGTTGGCTGCACTCAGGATTATCTCCTAATTTTTGCCACATGTACGCCGCTCTCCTTACTTTTCTTTGTAATATCACTGGCTAAATTTACGTTAACTATTTTCTGATTGTTTGAAGTGAAAGTTAAGACACCACTTTCTGTGATTTTTGAGAAAATAAAGTGGAAGTGATATTTTGCTGAGAAGAGTTTACGTGTGTTTGTTGTGAAATAGAATCGATATGGTTGTTGGCACAAATTCAGTCCTTGAGCGATTGACCCCCCTACTGTGCACCTTAGTTTTCTAAACCCTACCGTGTAGGGTATCATTGAAGAGCTTACTATGAGTAGAATGCGTTATTGTTTGTGCAATTCTTATCAATTGTATCTGTATTATGTAAAAACTTTCGATACATCTTTTTTATTCCCGGAAGTCTTTTTGCAATTTGAATACTATCTTGTCCATGAAAATAATGTAAGAAACTCAAATTATTATTCGGTGACATAGTTCGTTGTGGTTGACGTTTGCAGTTTTGGCTTTTCGTCTGTGATGGCCAAGCTTTTTTGGTCACGATTCCTTCACGCAACTCATCAACGTTTGCAATGATATGACAGTCTCATTGTTTCAATGTACTGTCTTTGGCTTCATTAATAACTATTCTTTGTATAAATCTTCTTTAATTATTCTCAATTTTACGTGTTTTTGTGTATTTTGTGCGTGAAATTACTAATAAAGCGCGATCGTGGAAGAAGAAAGTTGTGTTGACACGGAACGCGTGCACCGTCGCGGTAGCGGTGCCAGCCGTACGAGCGCATATGCTAACCAAGAGCATTTTCGAGTAACGAGGTAGGATTTGTCTTTTTGTTTTGAGATCAAGTAATATCAAGTAACAGTATGGCAAATGTATCATTGGAAATTATGAAGATATGTGTACATATTCCCTTTTGGTCTACACTGTTCGACTAACCACCGCAATAGTTTGCCGTTAGCACCCCCTCTCCTCACCCTCTTTTACTCGCTTTCAAGTGTTGCTGGTCACTCAACCTCCCGTCTCCGCCACGCTATAGAGCTCCCCTGCTGTTGGCTCCCCTTCCCTCCTCTCAATGCTGCCTTGCTTCCCACTCCCTCCGCCCTCCCTTCCTTGTTACCGTGTACATTGCCTGCTACATCTCGACACTCTTTGTTGGTTGGCTTGTGTTTGGGAGATTGTGCTGCTCGATGATTTCAGAAAATTCTGACAAAACCAGTGTCTCGTGACTGTTTCATCTAGTTTAAGTGGGTGCATTTAGTCCATGAATGTTTTTTTCTGAAGATTTCAGTAGAAATTCAGTGTGTGAACGTCAACTTAGAGGTAATTGATGAGTTATTAATGGCGGTGGCGCGGCCGTGCGACTCGTACGCAAGGAGTCAAGTCAGGCAGGCGATCGGGCGACGAGTTGGTGTGCTGATCTAGTTCCCTTTACAAGAAAATCTGTTTCTGTTCGTTGTCGCTTATGGGCAATAGTGACGTGGTAACTTCTCGCTTGGCGTGCACCGAGAAAATGGTGTTTGTTCTCTGACAATGTACGATCATGTACATTTTTTTAAATGTTATATTCATATTTATTTAAAAAGCCTATTTTATTTGCGTATTAACTGTGGTTTAAGTAGAATAACTTTATTGTAGCATAAATTTTAATTATGAAGGTATGTTACAGTGAAGTTGATTGATTTGAAAGATCGTTAAAAAAATTCTAAATAATTTTGCTCTAAATATAATTACTACTGACTCATGTCATGCTTGTGTATCAGTTTGTAATTTATGCAAAACAGAAAAATAATTATGAGACTTTTATTCGTCATTTTTTATTATAAGTATTCATATATAAAATCGAAATTCATGTGTATCATCTGTAGACTGTGTAATTATCATTGGCAATGAATTTTTTATCCCAAATTAAGTTTTCAGAAATTCTGCATTATGATAGCATTATATTATTCGAATATAATTTTTTTTACTAATAATTTACTATAAAATTGTTTACAACATTCTCATGCTTGGCAGCTTATCTACTGCTAAATGAAGATGCATTGCCCTGGAAAGACCCTGAACTACTTTGGTGGTGTTGATGTTTTTGTATATTGATCTTAATAATGTAGATTAATAATGTTAAGTCCAGTACTACATCCCACAGAGCATAGAATAAGTAATATAATTAGTTTAATTAGGTTTGTCTTTTACATGCTATGGACACTGGCATCCCAAGGGAATGCCTGAGCTTGGGCTAGGCTTTTGGTACTTCTATTTTTTGTGCCCACTTCACTTCTTTCTATTTTCATGTCTTCTTTGCAAATTGTTTTTTATTGTTTTTTTTTATTCCTTCTTAACTTGCAGTTTCTATATACTAGAAATCCTGTATAGTATTACACTGGAGTAGAGATTTTATGATTTTTAAAGACCATACTAAATTTTCCCTTCTTTTCATTCTCAGAAAATCAGAATTTAGTGTAGATAATGAAGCTTTGAGCTAATAAATAATTAGCTGGTATATCAATAATATTTTATGTTTAGAAATTTTCTATGAAAAACTTACTAATTTATCTGCATTTTACAACATTATTAGAAATTGAAATTTCATCTACAAGGTAATTTTCAGATTAACAAAAAGTTGTTGCTTCTTATCTGTATATTTGGTAATGCTCATGCTCAACCTCTATTGAAGCCCTTCACTGTGAACTGCATGGTCAGCACTTGCAAGCTGTGGCTGCAGAATTGTAATTTAATTCTTTGGTTGGGCTTTTATTTTGTTTCTCAATGTTCTCTCATACAGAGAGTTAGTTCAATATTGTACAAAGTATTATAAAACTGCCTATTGTTAATATATCTTCATTTTGTTGTTTATGTAAGCTGTTGCTAATTTGAATTATTTGCCCTTAGAAATGAACTGATTTCTTTCTCAGTGTGAATTCTTTAATTTTTCTAGCTCTTAATGCTTAACCCATCAGGGCCATTATGCAGATTTTTATGCCTGCATTTGTAAACTAACCTCTTTATTTGCTTAAGTCATCAGGGCCAGTATGTAGATTTCTGTGCATAGATTTATATGACTAACTTCTTTTGTTATTTGGTGTTAATGTATTTGAATGAATGTTTGCATTATGAAAAAATGCATGGATGAGTTAACTGTAGCAGGTGCCTTAGGTGTTACCCTCTTTACCATGTGTTAAAATAAAAATTTAGGTATGCTTAATAAAAATAACAACTAAAAATGCCATTTACTTAACAAATATCTATGATGCTTGACTTTATTGGATTAAATTTAGTTGTAAATAGAATATTTGTGTTGATTCTTGGACAAGTTCTTCCCCGTTGGTAAATAGCTAGTAGAAAGTTAACCAACATAATATTTCTTGTGTTTGATATTATTTCTGTAAGTCCTAATATGATCAGATATAAATTTTCTAGTTTTAAAGCTCTTAATTTGAACTGATTATGAGAGTAATAATTCATGAAGTTTCTAGTAGGCTACTGTACAATCAAAAGCTCAATTTTTTCACCCAAGTGCCATATTGGTAGTCACTATGAGAATACTCTTTTCACATATCTAAATTAACTTTATTTTTTTAGATACTTTTTAAGCATTGCATGATACTATTACAAATTCTAAAATACAATAATTTGATATCTTGAATGGTCAATTGAATTGAACAATCATTCTAAACAGCCAATAGTATTTTTCCTTTGAGGTTATATTATATGTTAATTAATAATGGTGCTCAATTTTCCATGAGTAGATAAAGTTCTAAAATTAGTTCACAAAGCAATATTTGTGATTCACTTAGAAGGAAGAGTATTTGCTAATGTGAGAATTGTATACTTCTTTTGTCATGTAAAAGGAATGCATTTATTTTAATGAGATTTTGGGCAATTTTTAACATAATGAGATTAAGTCAACTTATAACCTTACCTCTTACCTTCAATATCAAGTTAATTATCTACTTAATATTAAATATTTTTGATAAGTGATTGCCTTTGATGATAAAATGACTAAGAAATAAAAAAAGTGTAACATTTATACAGCAAGTCCTTGTTCTAGAGTACCTATGCATTCCTGAAAACCACGCTGCAAATCAAAATTATCATATATTGAACCCGTTATAACATCTAATGATACAATATGTGTTCTAGCATGTTGAAAGTCTGCAAAAGTTTGGAGGCCATTATGGGTGCATCACTGCATTGTGATAATATCCTCTATGAGTGAGATTAAGAAAAACCAACCACCAAGGAAAGTTTTAAAGAACATCAAATCATAAAATTTAAATAGTGGTGTAATGCCTTCAGACGCTAATCCTGCTTGCATGCACCATAAGGATTCAACTTATGTTCACCAGAAAACGTTGGAAGAGACTGATTGTTGTGGTAGCCGCACGGTGTAGTGACATGGCGATGTGGTAACTAAACGAGTGGATACCGTGTCTGAGTTTTTCTTACCATAATTAGAATCACGAGCATTAATTACCAAATATCATAACTGTGAATTTAGCAGACAAAGAATTGCTTTATGAGAAAGACGCTCTGGATTTCCCTTGCAAAAGTTATCTGCTTATGCATCTTGCAGAAATAATAGTCCAGATATAAATTAGATTTTAGATTTAATGACGGCATTATTTCAATCATGATGCCAATATTTTTCAAGCATGAGGATCTGTTGCTACCTATTACACGAAAACCATTGAAAGGTTATTGTAGCTGTAGGACTGGTGTATATTTCAAATATGTGTTATCCTAGTAATCCACATTACACATGTTGATTCTTTTGTACAACTTGCTATGACTTCCTGCTAGAGTACTGCAGATATCTGGTGCCAAATTGAAATATTTAGTTTATTTAGGTATCATTTTAATACCCTATATCAATTTGTTTATTAGAAGGTGTATATTTTTGAAAGAATAAAATGCATTTTGTTTAAAATGTTTAATTTTACATCCTATTGCCAGTGCTTTTTTTTTGAATTTTTTAGTCTTATTTTGAGCAATCAAGGCATAGTTGAATTGGTTTCCAGTGTCAAGTTCCCATAATTTGAGAGCTTTTGAAGTTACATTGGTCATGTATCATTGAACAGTTCAAATTGTTCAGAAAATTATGTACTGAATTGGATACTTGTATTTTTTTCAAAAGGTTTTTAAAATTTATATTAGTTTATTTCTCTGCTGTTTATTTTTTGTTGGGAATTTGGTATTTTCTTGGTCTCTCTCAATTTTGTCAAGGTTCCCTTCCACTGAGTTGATGGGTAGTTAATCTAGCTATAGGTGTCATGCTTCATTTCTTTTCATTATTGAAGTTTTAAATTAGTTTTTCATTTTAAATATTCATAATAAAATTGAATCTGAGTAGAGTACTGAATTCATCTTTTATTATCAGAGGTAAATATTATATTATTGGGTATTTAGAAAGGTTGGAAGGAATGGTCACTTGCTGTGTTACAGGGCACATACAAGTATGATGGGTTATTTAATTTAGCATTTGGACTGTATTTTAATATTCTAGTTTTATAAGTGCTCAGACTTGTCATGAGCTTGTAGGAAAAAATAGTGCTTTATGGGATATGGTTTTAAGGAATCTAATGTCTTGAAAATTATGTTGTCTGATATGTCAAATTGTGTTCAATTGTTTCGTTACAGGAAGAAAAGTGAAAATGAGGACAGGGTTATTTTAAGAATTGGTTGTGTACTTTGTACATAACATTACAGAAATGAGTCTTTGAATTCCACAAAAGATAGAAGTGTTGCAGTAACTTTGTTTTAGTTCTATTCATCAGTTTATGATGTTGTATAGCCCAGGTTTAACACCTCAATTTTGTCATCATTAAGCTCACTTGTCCAAAAGTTACTTCAGGCTACAATGGATCTGAGTGTTGGGTGAGTTCTTAGTTGATAAGTTGAACTTTTTGTGCAATTTTTGTTGTGTATTTTTTATGGATAGTTGTCAGCTGTTTAGTAGTTTGCTTTTTTGCCGTTCCTTTTTTCGAGGTTCATTCTACAAAAGGTTTTACAGTTTTTAGTTTATTTTTTTTAAATGCATTTGTCTTTGGTCATTTTATGAACTTTATTTTGAATTATAAATTTCTCATATTTTTCCTGGTTCTGTTTGAAGTTATGTGTAGGTCTGATGATAATGAAATGGTTATTTTATAAAAAATTTGCATACTTTTCTTATTAGTATAAATCTAAATAGTGTTAAATCTCTGAATATTTGTCAGAAATTTTTGACAGGAAAGCATGTACATTTTTTTTTACCTACAGAGATCAATATGATTTGTTCTTTTATTAATGTTAACAGAATAATGAATTTCTGCAATGTAAAATGCAGAGAATTGTCATATTGTATGTTTTATTATTTTTTCTTCATGTCTAAGTTATTAAAATGTTCATAACTTGATAGTATTTATTCTTACAGATAAATAATGAACTAGAAAAGTGTAAAGCAGAGTTTGAAGTGTTGGCTAACAAAAAAGAATGAATGAGAAACCATGGGAGGCCATGAAATTTTAGCATCAGTTTTGAAAGACTCCTGTCATTATCGCTATTAAATGTTTGGATGTTTAAGTAGATGTTTACTTTGAAATTTTCCTAAAAACTTTAGTTTCATTTGTGCCTCAGAAAGCATGGGAGAGACAATAGGGTTCAGTTAGGTTTATCTCTCATGTGATATGGGGACTGGCAACCTTACAGGGAGTGGTTAAGTTCTATAGAGAGACCTTCTGATTGTCAATCTTTCATGGTCACTTTGCTCATTTCAGTTTTCACACTTTCTTTGCTATCTCTTCTTTGTTTTTGTTTTCTTTTTCTTTCTTAAATTGCTATTTCTATATGTAGAAGAAGAGTATGCTGGGTTGCAACACGTTTTGCACATAAATTCTCCATTTTTTAGTCCATACTAAATGGTCTCTTTTCTTTTGGCACAAGATTGTTTGAGTAACCTCAGTGCTGCAATCTGTATTACTATTACTTCTGCTACTATAGGAGTTTCATTGAGTGATTGAAACAGAATTTAGTTGTAAAAATGTGATAACCAGCATCTGTTAATAGGATTGATTCAATTTAGTTTTTAGCTTTGATTTATTCCTTTTGCTTTGCTTCATTGGATGGAATTTAAGCTCTTTACCCGAAGGCCAAATTTGAGCCTGGAACTGCACTAAGGTATTCAGTATTTTTGTGAATGGTCTTTCATTGGGACAAAAATAATTTTTTATTTGTATTAGAAAGGTAAGTCTAAAGTCTAAAAATCAGTACATAATACTCAAGGATGACAACACTTGATTTAGAGTTTAGTTAGAGCAGTGGAAGTAAATGGAAGTAGACAAAGCTATGCCTGAGAGTTAAATGAGTGATCACAGAAACCATTTCTCTATCTTGGATTTGACGTGCCTGTTCTGCCCACTCCAGTGCCCTCATACCTGACTCTGGGAGACTATTTATAATTTAGTCAGGATTTTACTGAAAAGATAAGCTGCTTTCTCAAAAGGTTTTGTATGGGTGAGCTGGAGGAGATCAATGAACATCTTACCATTAGTACAGCCAATGTATAGAACCACTTTCTCAAATAAAATGGCCAATGAAACTGGAAGGACTGTTTGAAAGTGACATCTTTTAAGAATTTCAAGAGAATTACCTACCTGAATGTTTTATGGATAACATTTAGACATATTTCTTATCAGGTTTTCCTAATAGGAGCAGATGTTGTTTACTGTTTCTTGCAATGAAGTGCTGCAGAGCTCAAGGCAGAAAATGCGAGTTCAAATTTTTGCTGGTGCTCTGAGGTTTAGAGTGGGGCTATGTGGGAAATAAGGAGCTTTTCCCTGTGAATGAATGTCTATTTTGATCATAAATTATATTAGAGAATAAATTAGTGGGTATGTCCTGCAGTTGAGATTCTTTATGTGCAAATTCCAAAGTGGGAGTATCTGATAGTTTGAGACCACTTAATATTCAGCAGTTTTATTTTTTGGCCTTAATTGGAGTTATAAAGCAGTTTTGTTGAGATTTGTAACAATGGCATTAACAAGTTTTTTGCCACTGAGTTGGATTAATTGTTGGACCACAATTTTTATTAGATGTTTTTATATTGAATTTTTGCTACCACATCTAGTGTACCAATGGTGGAGCAATAAAGTTAATATAGTTGGTCTCAAGTTTCTATTGTTCATTCAAAACCTGGGTGAACAAACAAGCAAGTGCCTAAAATATGATTAAATTTTTTACAAAATATTTTGATCTTTTAAAAATGAGTTGGTCTGTTTTGATTTAAATTATTAATCCCTACAGCTACTCAAAGAATTGTTCATATATTCGATATTGCAAGAGTAGAGCTGATGCATTAATGACTATCTTCAATACCTAATTTGTTTCTCAATCACTTAAGGTTTTCATGCTGTATACTTAAAGTTGCAGCATGCTCCTCAGTATCTTGAATGTCTTGAATATCTTTAAGTTGTTTGGGCCTCTATGCCCTGGTCACACTGGGCATAGAGGCCCAAACAACTTCAAGATATTTAAGATCTTTTTGTATTCAAGATCTTTTGTTTTGTAGTATGGGTTGAGGATCTCAACACAGTGTGTTCAATCATGAGTGTGCTAGCTTGCTGATGGCATTGTCAAGTCTTATGGTATGCATTTTTAATTTCTTGTATGATGAAGAGATTGTCTTGAAATTACCAGCTCGTATGATAAATTTTGCTTTCATCATTTTTTACATTAATTTACTATCATAAAGGGACTACTCAGGACATCTGAAGTAACTTAAGATGAGTAGCGCATGGTACATTTTGAGGACTGTAGACTATAGTGCGTTATGTATGTAGAACTTTCTAATTCTAAAAATTTAGGCAATGAAGTTCAAAAGTTTTACAATACATTTAGCTTAGTAAATGCTCAAATTGATTCATTTAACCACAATTGAAGAAAAAATGCTTATCTTTGAATTTTTTTAGAGTAGAGTAAAAAATCTGAGAGGGTGAAACTCGTATAAATGTGTAGTTGGATTAGATTAGTGAGGTTTGTATGCCTTAGGCTGTGGAGACTGGCATCCTCAGGCTAGAACTCAGTTGTGTCAGTTCTGCTGGGCCTTATGGACTTCTCTTTTGTGCCACCTTTGGTTTTTTCCATTTTTATGTGTTCATTGCTGATTGTTCTTTATCTTTTCTTTCTCTTCTTTCCAACTTGCTGTATCTATGCATGAGGAATCCAGTGTAGGAACATGCGTGTGCATAGATTCCTTATTTTCTTAGTTCCATTCTACATGGGTCCTTCATTTTGCTCTAGTGAGAGGTCGTTCCTTGTAACTAGGAAGCTAACCAATAATCTAATATAATCAGTTTATATATATTTATTTTTCCAGAAATTTTGTTATTTGTATTGCTTAATCTTTTGGAATGGTCTTTCATTGCAATCTTCACCTTGCGAAAAATTTGACCCTAACTCTTTATTATGAGTTTTGTTGAGATTTGTAACAATGGCATTAACAAATTTTTTGCCTTTGAGTTGGTTTCATTGTTTGACCACAATTTTTATGAAATGGTTTTATATTGAATTTTTTCCAGTTTAATAATTCTATGCGATGGAAGAACTTCAGCATGTATGATTAACACACTTATGTGTTTGTGGCAAGAGCTGTTGATAGCAATTCAACATCAAAACCATTTTGGGCTGAACAGCTAAATAACACTTGATGCACATCTACTCTGAGTGGCTGCAAATGTGTAAAGTTAATTCAGTATTTATCTGATTTTAAGTGTGTTAATTTCATTTTCTATGCCAAACATTGTCTCTAAATTTCACAAATTTCAAAATTTTGGTTCTCAAAATGAAATTTTCATTAGTGTATGGTATTCATTTGGTAAAATGGGCACTTTAATATTTGATGCTATTGAAGCTCTTCACCTTTATAATTGTAAGAATTCTTTGGTTTGCCTGGATGGTTTACATGTGCCAAAGTAAAATTTTCATGCATATTTTTTCAATGCAACTAAGTACTGCCCATTCAAATTGTTAGTTATTTTTTCCCATTTTATTCCCACCCAATTATATGAGAGAACTCAAAAGGCTTCAGTGAGTGGAGAAACCTATGGGCTAGATATTCTCAGACTTGCCCCATTATATTTGTAATCCTCTTGCTTCTGATTAGTAGCTATTGATTCTGTAATTTGTACCAGATTTTTCTATTATATTTGAATTCTCTTCCTTGGACCAGGTGGGATTTCTCATGTTTTTTATGTTCACTCACATTTACATTTCATTGGGCAGCGGCGGCGGTGGCAGTGGTGGAGCTGGTGGCAACAGCAGCAGTGGGGGTAGTTTACAGGACACGTGCGTCATGGAAAGCCCGTTGCCCTCAAGCTCGTCGATCCTGCCTTCAGAGTCTCCACTGGCTGCCTTGAACTCCCTCACGAGCTCTGTGTCGGCCTCAGTTGGTGGCACGAGACACCACAATTCCTCAGCACCATCCAGTGCATCACTAACACACAACTCCACCACTAACAATGGCGGTGTTGAAAATGCAGCAACACTGCACAGCAACTCATCTCAACACCCCGCACCGCTCAATTCCGATAAGTTAGGCAAGACTCACACATCAAGTTGGTCCTCCAGTGACTCCAGTGATACTAGCAATAGAAGTTCAAGTAGATCCATAAATACTAATAATTTTTCTAGTTCTTTGGGCAATAGTATCCCTTTAGAACAAATAAGCCCTAGTACATCTTCTAGTAATAATATGAATACGAACAACAGCAGTCGGCCAAGTAGCAGATGTTCTGCTGAGGGTAATGACGCTTCAGTTGATCTCTCTCGGCCTTCTGTGGGACAGAAAAGACTCAGAGAAGGTGAGATGCGATTTCATTTTTCGATGATTTCATTATGTATTTTGCATGTCTTCTGGAGGCTGGGTGCTTGGGTAGAGAGATTAAGTTTTCTATTTGCTCTGCACAAGTGTAGAGATATTAGTTGTACTATGTGATATCTCTAGCAGATATGGTGTGAATAGGTCTAGCTGATTGGGTGTCTTCATCACTAGGCGGGTAGTTTCATTCAAGTTTGTTTTAAATTTTCTGTTCGAGATGACAGCTAATGTGTTAATAGAGTAAACAGATTTGAGCAAAATCGTGTCTATTAATGTATTCTCTACAATTTTTTTTGTAATAGGAAAAATGTATTGGTCAAAAGGGAATTTCGAGTGCATGCATTTTAGTCGTCGAGGAAATATCACAGTACTTCTACTCAAAGGAAAGTGCACGTTTTTGATCCAGCCATCATCGTTGTTTTGCCAAGCATTTCTCGGCGAGGCCATCTAGGCTTGGGACCGTGGCCCCGTTGTCAGTAGGAAGCTCGCAATTGCGTAAGATCGTCCTTTATTGCGTGACCCGATGGCTGAGTTCCTACATTACTTCCGTTCTGAGGCACCGCTGTTTCAGTACATCTCATTTATCTGAATGATCGTTTGGATCTAGTGCTGTTACTTGAGTATTTTTCTCTTGTATTAATGGAAGGGAGTCAATTAAATAAAATCGCGCGGTTAATTGATTAGGGAGTTTACAGAAGTTACAGGGATACTTACTTGAGAGTTGATGATCAAAGTTACTAAAATTTTTAAAGAAGATGGTAGATTCAAAAGTTGCTCTTAATAATCAAAACTCCAGATGAATAATTTAGCCTAGTAAATTATGCTAGTTGAAGAATCAATACACTCATGAAGGTATCGTGACATTTCTTGAAATACTATATCATTTCAGAAATAGACGACGGTCCGTTACAGTAATTATTTGCCCAGTGTTGTGAAGTTGAGTGTATGCGTGGACGAGGAGACGCCCGATTTTTTCTATCTAATTTTTTTTCCATATCCATGCCTGATGTCTGGTGCTGCCATTTAAAATGGGAAACGTTCGAGACGGTAACAGAGAAGCTCCCGGATGTGTCATCTTGATGTGCGATACGGTGCTAAATTGTGCTTATTTATAGATTGACTGGCTCTGAGACCGTTGCGTGCATCAATTTGTGACAAGCTTTCTTAAAATTTCCTGTAGTCTTTGAGCAACTGCATACGTATCATAAAGCATTATAAAATGCTATACGCTACTGCTTATACCGTTTGCGCTGATATTGAGTGACAACTGGTGGAACAATGGTTCATATTCAATATCATTTTACACGTGAGCGTGTGTGGTATTATTTGAACTATTTCTAGTTTTCCGTTTCTTGGTTTGCGGTAGGGGAAAACGTTCGCTGTTAAGTGTAATTTTTTGTGTTTGTTTCAGAATCGTCCGCGGTAAGTTCAGTAAATGGCACTACTAACGAGGAGGAAGACGTGCCTAGCTCCCAGCCGTCTCGCCGTAAGCTGAGCAACAGCAACCCGCCGCACCAGAGCAACGGCCTCAGCAACGGCAACCTCACCAATGGAGATGACAACCTCGACGAGGCGCGACCTGTGGACGACGATGTTCTTGGTGAAAATTTGTCTTCTTCCAAGTGGAATGGAGGCAAAAACGGCAAGATAAGCTTGGATGAAGAGTCAGAAGCTCTCAAGGATCTGAGCCCGGAGCAGATGGCCAAAAGGATGGAGCTGGTCAACAGACTACAGGTGCAGCTACGCACTGAGGAAATGAAACTTGTGCTCCTAAAGAAGCTCAAATTATCTCAGGTGAGCTCGCCTCTTGCGAGTGTCTACCTAAAGCTTTTTTCTCTCTTCCTGTTGCACTCGTATACGCAGCCAAGCTCAGCAACACTGAAGTGGGACGTAGCAGTGGAGCTTGCCACTCCAGCTTTAATTGAAGTTTCGGATGATACTCAGACATTAATAGTATTTTTCTTTTTAATCAATCTGAGGATGTTTACAATCGTCGGTACAATGTATCGCAATCGAACGCTTTTTCAATCGATTAGACGTTCAACTTATTTGATGAGAGTTGAATACAATTATAATTCTCATAAGTTACGATCTGCACGGGCTGGCCACTACGCATTTTTTCGCTGGTTTCCTCTGAGGTTCTTCTTTTCTCTGGAACTTTTCTTGCAGTGCACACTGATACAAGACTGACCGTGAATGCTGATGGCAATTGACTACCATGGTGGCTGAATTAACATAAAAATAACCGTGAATGCTTAAAATTGAGGTCAAGTTTTTGTAGTAGAGAAAACTCATAATGCTGCATTATTATACAGTATGATTAATTACAGCTTTAATTTTGATGTACAGTATGTTATCATCAGTAATTGGTATCTATTTTTGATTGAAGCTCAAAAAGTACTGAAGTATTATGAGTTGTCATTCTATTGCTTGCTTTCTGTGAAACAATTTCTTCTAATTAACAAATTTATAGTGAAATCATTACTTAATAATTGCAGTACTTTTCAGCTTGAATAAATTTGTTTGTGAGTTTGGACAGTGTTATTGATAGGAACTTGCTGGGACTATCACCAATTGTTGTAGTCTCTCAAGTTTGTTATCAATTAAAATTTTATTAACATGATTCTATAAGATAGCCCACGATGTAAAGAATGTACACTGAATTAATTTCTGATGGCCAATTTAAAATTTCTTCGCTGTAGAAAACACACTTGTCCCTCCAATATGAAGTCATTCTGGTGTGGTTTATTATTTTATTCCGTCGCCACTGGTGTATGTTAAATCTGTGCTTCGCGAGAATATGTAGGTTCATATTTTGAAAATTTCTCTTGGAGCAATTGATGCTAACCTTAGGCACTTTTATAATTTGAAAGTCCTATGCTGAACAGATAATTTTCTCTTTGGTACTCCATATCTTATGGTAGATTGATAATGAAAGTCTTATTTATTGTTGAATATAAATATTTGTATGATAGAAAGTAATCGTGCTACAGTGCGCTGATACGTGTTTCACCCTATTACTTTAATTCATCACTGGATAGACATCGAAGCTCTATCTTCGATAATAATTTTTACTCATTGCCGTCTTAATCGCATATGAAAACGTCATGTTTGTGTGCGTGCAGCAAATGTTGAAGGACAACCTGCCAAACTGCGACACGAAAGCTGCTCTCATCAAGCTGCCCGCTAATACCACTGCCATCAAACTGCCTCCATCTGCGCCTTCACAACACCACAACCATCAAAAACAAGAATCCTCATCATCTAAGGTAATAGTTTTTCTTTTTCATTTCAGACTTAATTGCTTCTCTCGTAGTATACTGTTGGTGATGCTGGAATGTTTGCTCTTTTTGTTTTGGTTTGAATTGTGAAATAGGTTCTGAAATTTTAGATGATGGGAACTTGATTGAGATAGAGTTGATACTTCTCTTATTATTCTTTATTTCCTTCGGAATATCGTTACAACTATCACTTAATGAGTAAACATATGTTGCCTGATCAGACCGTCCAGTTGAGCGGCACTAGCACCAGCAGCAGTTGCAAAATCCAGATGTCGAGCGGCAGCTCTCAGCCTCATCGTAACGGCAGCAATAGCAGCAGCGGGGGCAGCAGCAGCAGCCATGTCAAAACCCCGAGTGTGTCTCCATCCTTGTCTCCTACAGCTCTCCAGGCACAGAGGCACCTGCTTGCGAGGGGTAAGGATTTTAATCCAAGTTATTTTTTCGTCAAGATTTTGGCAAGTTAATATTTAAATTACAGTTTATTATGGCATGAACATTTGGCTAAGGTGAGAGTCTAGAGCACTTCAATGGTCACAACTTAGACTTTATTTCTTTTCAGCCGTCCTTTCCCGTGGGGACAAAGTGCCGTGGTGTTGGGCATATCATCATAATGTGCTCGAGCTGGGCGTATTTATTTTTTGCTTATCAATCTGTATTTAATGGTCGTTGCAACGTTCTGACTAGGCATTTTTGTCATACTTTTCTGTTCTCATGTAGTACCATTTCATGAAAACTGAGTGAAAGCTTCGCTGTTGTGCTATATGCCAACTAAAAAGGTTAATTATAATTCAATTTATTGGGCAAAGAATAGTAACTGATTTCAAAAATAAATATAGGCTTTAAGCGAAATTGTTTTCCTAGTAGGAAGCTCTCTGAGATTTATAGGGTCGTCTTTGTAAGAATTGTTATCGATTGAATGAAGTTCGATGGTGTTTCCGTGGGCAGAAAGGCTAAATTACTTCTGCAAAACTTTTACTTATTATTACTTTCAATTTTTTATTGGTCTGTTCTTTGATTGTTGAGTGCATACGGCGTTCATGATGGTATCGTTTGTGCCAAGTGGGTCAGTGCTTTTATTTTTGGGTTAAAAATAACGTTTTTCAGAAACTAGGTTTTTGAGTGATGAATAGCATTCACGAAACAATATTTTATATTTCGAAAACAATATAACAGTAACTTACATTCAATTTTTATGCAAGTTTGCATCACATGACAGTCCATAGTTATTCTGCACGTTTGTTTCACCCATCTTAACAAAGATATTCATTTATTTATGAGTGCTGATTTGTCGTGGCCAATCAAGATATTTTGTGTACATTTTAGGGAGTTCAGGTTTTCTTTTTTTTGTAGAATTTCTTCTCTTTTGAGTATCTTATTTTCATGAGGCGGAGGAGGCTTGTCTGTATAGACAGACGTGTGTCCAGTGCGATTATTAAGAATATCTTCACTGTAGGAATACCGCTTCTCTAGGGATGCTTTCACTGTAAGGTTATTCTTGTTATAAGGAATATCTTATTCGAAGTATGCCTTCTCTGGAGAAACTTGAACACTCCTGCCTGCTCGAACAAACTCGGTGTTGGTGCACCAGCTCCATGGCGTACTGGTTAGCGTGATAGAATCGCAGCTGGGACGTTAGGGTTCGAATCCCGGCTCAGACACGGAATTTTACGTAACTAGGGAGTGCTTCCCTTAGCAAAGGAAGCTTAAACCACACATTCCTCGCATCCCTTACCACGCCAGTAGTTGTAAGGCATTGAAAACCCAACGGTACAACATGTTGAAATTAATAAAGGTTCTTTTTTAATACGGACATGATTGGAATCTTTCTCAGGGGTTCATCCACTTTTTGTTCACTATTTTAAATAGTGGTAACTTTAAAGATTTTTGAGGTACGAGGGTGAAATAATGATTTATTGGTAAATTGTGTACAACCTTAAATGAGACCGAAGCTCACAGTGTGAGCTGTGCTCGTGATAATCTGAGGTGACTCAGGAAAGAGCTTTGCCTACTGTGTCTGGTTGGCTTACTGGTACCGTATAGTTGAAGTGTTGCTATTGTAGGTACAACTCTAACAAGCACTATGGGCGGGTCAAGCTCGAGCAGCAAACCTGGAAGTCCTTCTCTGTTGCCTCCGTCGTCCTTGGCTCAGTCTTCTTCCACTTCCAATTTGGGACTCCCTGCCTCGCTCAACCTTCCGTTCAATCTTTCGCGCGAGGTTGAGATCATCAGGAAAGATTCGCCATCGGCCAGTCCGCGCGACTCTCCTTCTCACCATTCCAAGGTAATTGGATACCTATAACAGTATTATAATCTAAGCTTCGAAATTTGGTCGTGTGGTTAAAGGTAGAGTTTACCGTCTGCCCAGACAGCAACTCCGAAGTTTGTGTCTGTTCTTCTGATTTTCTTTACCTCAAACTAGTTATAAAGTCCTGGAATTGAGATTTTTGTTTCTGACGTGGCACAGATTCTCAGAATGCTGTATTATGGCTCAAAGTTTTTGGATTTTGACGTTTCCGTTCTGATTCTAGAGTCTTCAAATCGGCTCAGGTTCTGATTGACAGATTTTTCATGTTGCTTCTATGGTGTTAGAGAAAAATATAAGCTTGTATAACTGAGTATTCGATTCTGCAAGTAACGCCAGCCAAATTTGTTGCTTTACTAGACTTTTTAAATTACTAGTCTCATAGTGTCATAGCATTCAAGTTGAATTTTTATTGTCATAACTAGTCTGTAATTCACCTATTTTCATAGTTCTTCAGGGATTCCGAAGTGCGCTGATAAACCTTTTCAGTGGACAGAATTTGATGCGAGTGATGTGGCGGGCATAAGTAATACGTTTGTTAATGTTAATTTATCCTTTAGTATATGTGCAATATTTTTGTTCTCAGGTGAGCAGCAGCAGTGGTGCAGCAGTGCACTGCAGCAGCGGCACCTCGCACAACAACAGAAGCAGCAGCGGCAGTAGTAGCACCAGCGTGGCGGCGGGGGAGGACGGCACCGGCGCCGCACACCAGACGCCAGCGCAGCGGCAGGCCGCGGCCCGTCTCGCCCTCAGAAAGCAGCTCGAAAAAACTCTGCTCAGAGTTAGTGGCTAGCGTGAATTTCTCGTGAATAATAACAGCTTGCGCGAGTATTAATCGTGTTCAGAGTAGGCCAGTTGTGTGTCAGAAAGTAGTGCTAGGTATGGAACATGGAAGTTATATAATACCGAATGTTTAATCATCAAACCATAGAAGAATAGGTTTATTTTTTCAATGGACTAAATAGTGCGTAAATATTCGTTTTTGATTTAAGCACTTTAGTTTAGATTCATTCAAGTGTTGAACGAAACATTATGAATGTAAGGCTAAACTAAACTAATCCTATCGTTCCCTAACTGTACGCCGTAGTATTGAAGTCAACCACTTCTTACAAGCTATTTGAATAAAAACAAGTGAAAATTCCAGTCTCTTGCGAATTAACCTGAAGACGTGGGCCTATATTGTAAATGTGTTGGTGGGGTTTGCACGCATACAATAGAGAATTAGCGGATCTCATCGATTATATTGATTGGAGTTGAGTCTTAACGAATCACTTTTTCTACACCTTTTAAGTTATTAACTGTATTGAAAAGGAATCGGCTCAAGTCTTGTAACGTTATGAATATTATGTTTATTTAATATTGCCTTATTTTGTGCTATGTAGTAGTAGTATTAGTATTAGTGGTAGTGTTAGGGGTTCCCTGGCATCGCTTATCGCTTATTTCGTGCTATGTAGTTATCTATTACGTTGTGGTCGTTTCTGATTCTCAGCAGTCCTCTGGAGCGTAGCATAGGACTTTATATCTATGAACGAAATGAAGACAATATGAAAATGTGTCATTTATATGCAGTAAAGGGAATACGTAAGTATCCAGTCGTTAATGGATATATCAGGAGCTTGATATTAATAGTATTGTCAAAGCCTTAGAGGCGATCTGTTAAAACTTCCTAATTGTTGTGTTTCTGAGGAAATTCCTGCTGTATGTAAAAAGGTTTAGAACACAAAACCAATTTAAATTTCCTGTCTTCGACTATATTTTGAAAAAGCCTTTTACAACTAAATTCCTAAAAAATCAAGCGTCAACATTGACTGACGAAGTAACACGCTGCATACGATTTGAATTATAGTTTTGCTTCTTATAATCGTCATCAAATTTTTTCAATTTGATAATTCTCCTTTTCCATATTCACATCTCACTCGTATAAATTGAGCTTCTTATGCTTCTTTCCCTCGTCCGTGTACGCCAGATTCCACCGCCGAAGCCTCCTCCACCCGAGATGCACTTCATCCCCAACCCCAGTAACAACGAGTTTCTGTATTTGGTCGGCCTGGAGATGTCCGTTAACAGGATACTGCACGCCAACACCAAGGAGCCTCCTGAGCAGCAGCCTACTCCGTTCATCTGCTCGCAGTGCGGCACTGATTTCACGCCTGCATGGAAGTGGGAGGCCCAGCCTGTGCTGCGTGAAGGTATTGGGCTTCTCATATTTTATATGGAATGGGCTTCACTTAGTAGCGCGTGAAAGATAAGTTTGGTATCAAGCAATAGTCGTCCCAAAAATTCAGAAGCAGCTCTAAATTCACGTCAAAGATACTTAATACAGTAGCAGCTCACGTTAAACGTATTTCCCTAATCAATGAGCAGTTTATCATGCCTTATTTTCTTGTAGGATAAAATTAATTGTAGTATTTTTACTTGGGTTTTGTAGACGACTGTAATTGTATTTTAGTAATCGATATGCTGAGCGAAAGCTCAAAATGACAGTTTTTACAAGTGGTTTTTATTCTCGCAAATACCTTTTACGATCTTAGACCTTTTATACAGTACTTTATTTATGTTAGGGGTACCGGTGTCAAACGCATAATTAACATCTGTACATAAGTGAAATTAGTACGAGGTGAGTTGGAAAAAGTTACAAATTTTATCATACAAATAGCACAAAATATGCTCAATTGGTTTGTTCATTGATATTCTGAGCTCTCGTCTGTTGAGCCCATGAATTTTTGAGTGATCTTTACTGAAAGTTAGTAAAATAAATATGCCCACCCTTCTTGTAAAGTTCGTGCTGGGCTCTTGGTAACAACAAGTTTTACCAGGCTAATTTGCCTGGTGTTAAAGAAAAAGCTTCAATTAGATGGAGGATGACTCGAAGCGTTTTTTATCTGAAGCTTGAATTTTATTTTTACCATTCATTTAAGCAGTCCGTTCCGGGGACAGTCCAATATCGTCGCGTCCCTAACATATCTTGTCTGCTTCATCACCGAAACTGCCGTACTTCGCTCTCTTCAATGGCGTTTGAACTCGGCAGCTTCTATTGATGGGATGTGTTCTGACGTTCCATGTCCATTTCCTTTTCCTTGTACATTCTCGGAGATATTCGTGTTCTTAGATACCCAGCTCCGGTGTAGGCATTACGTCTTTATTTTTATTTACGTGAAATGGTTTGATATAAAAATTATATATTTATATTTTTTATCATTCTTAACCCCTCAGGGGTCATAGGATAGGTCATAGGCTATAGGGTTAGGTTAGTTGGGTTTGTCAATCCTATGTTATGGGAACAGGCGTTCCAGGGGTACACGGTTAGGTTACCCAGCTCTAGCTTAGCTTTCGGAACTTCTCTCTTTCGTACTCAGTTGGTTTCTCCACAGTTTCATACGTTCTTTGCTGATTAATCTGTACCATTTTTCCTTTATTTGCTGATTCTATGCGCAGGGAATCTTGTGTGGGAACACTCTCGTGCATAGGTTCCACGTTTTCTAAAGCCCGTATTAAATGGCTCGTTCTTTTCCTTCTCTTGATATCACATTCCGTGTGGGTAGGAAGCTTTAAATTAACTAATAGAGAAAATAAACTGTACATGGTCCACGTTACAAGGTGGCCAAACTTTAGTTAGTAGCTCCTATAGGATTTTTGTGAAGGAATAGATTTTTATTCATTTATTTGTATCATACCTCAATGCGTCGTCTGCAACCACATTTGTCTCCCGGAGGCAGGGGAAATCTCGTTAATTCATCCATGCGCGTTAATAACCGGATGACGAGGTATTTTTCCTCCCGTCAGTGCGATCAATGGAAATTTGAGACGTTATCCTAAACGACTGTTGTGTGTATATTTTACTGTATTTTAGTGCAGTCATCTATGTTTATTGCGCTATGGTTCCGACTTGGAGATGCTATTGCTATGGATTTCTATATTGCGTTCATATTGGATTTGTGAGACTGACAGCTTATCTTTTAACAGGTGGCACAGACGTGCGGGTCGTGTGCGACGCTTGCGTCACCACCAATATCAAGAGCGGCCTCAAACAGGAGCACACCAACAGACTGAAAGCTGCCTTTATGAAGGCACTGCAGCAGGAGCAGGAAATTGAGCAGCGGCTCGCGGCTCAGGTCAGACATGGTTTAGTTTACTCAAGCTTGCCGAGTTATTTTGCGTAGTTTTGTGTGTTGCCTCTTGATGTTTATGGGCCATCATGGGCTGCTACTGTTACTGCTCGATTTCCTTTTTAGTATTAAAGCTTCATTTCAGTAGTGACTTCTGTTCCATTCTTTCTTGCTCAATTTCCATTGGTGGTAGTGATTATTTTATGGATCGACTTCTTTTACCGCAGGTACATTCCAAGTTCTATGTTGTTACTGTCATCTCTATTAAACATATTCCACTATTTGCTGCAAGTGATTCAATTGAACCTATTGTCTTCAAGTTTTTGATATAGGTTAGTGGGATGTGTTTAACTTTTTAGAATTCTAGATATACCGACAACCTCGAATTCAAAAACAGCCAATAAAATGTTATGAAATCATTTTATCTCTCGTCTGGAAGCAAATTTGATTGAAACAAAATCTATTCGAAACTATTTATTCTTCGAGCTATTCGAAATTCAGGTTGAAATATTTATACCCGTTGTGTGTGAGATTTTTGTGGGTGCTGAAATGTGCAAAATCTAGCGCTGTTCACGCAGACTGGTGTCTTGAGATAGTGTAAATAGAAAAAATCCAGTATGCGTCTTGGAGACCATTTGCTGGAGAGTCTAATTGTGAACCGTGGCCCAACACGTGTGCTGCTCGCAGTTCCACGCTGCAGGTTTGTTCTTGTGATCATATTTTCTTTCACGCATGGAAAAGCATGGGCGTTTCTTTCATCAACCTAGACGAAGAATTAGGTGTATTGTGATGGAACGAATGAAATATTTTCTACCGTAGGTTGTCTAAGTTTGACAATGAGCTCTCCTACCGTTAAGCAATTTTCAGTTCAGTTGCGTTCAACGGTCATATTTTATTCATCATCTTTGTTTTTTTGATTTTATTTTTAATAATTCACCTTGATTTATATTGATTTGTGGTACGCATTCATATTTTCCCTTTCGTTTTTACATTATAGGAGTCATTGTTGGGCTGGTCTTCTATGGGTCATTCATGGATGCCACTCGTGTGTGGCACCATAGCGCCCAATGTTGTCTGAATGCAAGCAATTGTTTATATCCTTCCCAATGAGGAATGCTTCCGTAATTCTCTATTAGAAGTTTTCAGAGAAGTAGCTGTTTTTTGACTCACTGATAGAGGTGATTCATTGCTGTCTGAATTTTTTCAGCTTTTTCATTTGAGTCACAGAATTCGAACTTACCTGCTTTTCTGTTTTATCTGGTGTGAAATATTTATTTTTCCCTCGAGTTTTTTTGTCGCAGATGGCTGTCGCAATGTAAGGATTTAGTATAATTTCATTATAGACATGCTTTATTGTTCTTAAGAAACTCTAAAGATCTCATCCGTTCGTAAGTTTTTTTTTAATTCTTACTTTGCTTGTCACTGTTTTGCTTCTGCATATGTGGCTCTGTGCTTACTCGTTGTGGTGTAGCTTCTTGCTGCGGGAGCACGACGCGCAATGTGTGTTCTCGACTGTAGTGACATAGTTCACCACATTGGTATTGCGTTTTGATTGGTCTTGTGTTAAACACAATGAAATAGGTAATAGAAATCTTTTGCGCCTGATCATTAAGACATTTTGTTGTGATGAATGAAATTGTGATATTTTCTTTGAGAAATTTCCGTACGGTTTCAAATGAACGTGCATAGCTTTAGTAAACGACAACGTGACGTGCAGAGTAAAATCTTTGGGATCCAGTTGAGCTCCTCTTAAAATTTTTGCCTCTCAAAGAGAACAGTGCCTTGGTGCAATTTTCTTTGTGTGTGCCTTGTGACTTCTGTAGCTTTTATCTTTAGTGGCTGCTTTGTATTATTTCGTTTTTGCCAGTTTTGTTCGTTTTGCTTTGCTTGTCTCATTTAATGGAGGTTGTGTGTTGGTGTCAAGTATTGCGCATTCATTTGTGTTTGTTGGTGGTTATTTAGAGCTCGTGGGAGAGCGAGTCACGGCGGCAACAACAACAGCAACAACAACAACAACAACAACAACAGCAGCAGCAACAGCAGCAACAACAGCAATACCGCTCAAGCAGCGGGCGAGGACATCTCTCCTCTCATCACAAGCGCTCTGAGCTCACCCTCGAGAAGGTAACTGTGCTGATTTCTACACAAGTAGGCACAACTTACGTACATTGTGTTCAAGGATTATATGTAAAGTAATTGCTCTTTTTTCTAATAGCTCAGAGATTGGACGAAAACCTATGGAACTTCATGGGAAGTATTGCAACACTTTCACCTAGAGTGAGCTATAATTTTGAAATGATCTGCGCAGTAGTAAGCATACGGTGACCATTTCAGTGAATTGTTATAATTACTGTGTCACTTAATACATAAATATCACAATACATCGTGTGAGAGAACAGTTCAGAACAGAAATCAAGGCAATGGATCGTTATGTATTTATTTAGAGTTCACACTAGTCCTGGTATTTGAAAATGGTACATTTTGTGAGCCTCTTGACGATACTACTGTATTTGAGGTCTTTAGGTATGACCTGTTGGGTACAACTTGGGAAAAAATCTTTCGAACATTTGTTTTCTGATGGGGAGGGACTCACGATGAACTTCCCTGCATATTAAATGGGGAGACACTTAGATTTAAGCTGATTTTCCAATAGCATATAGCGGTAGGAATCGAATGAATTTGACCCATAATGCACTTATTCACCAAGCGTATTCGTTGACACACGTGCAGGTTTTCGTGGCTGTTATTTGACTTGTCGACTATAACGCGTATCGCGGTAATGAGGCGAATTTTTCTACCGTACGATGATCTGGTCCGATCTTTCTAGCGATTTCCCAGTTGGAGCGTTGCTTGTGGAGCTTTTTCATGATATATCACTTTTCAACTATGGTTAAAGCTCCTTTGTTGTCCACTATGTGTAAAAAGTGGGGCTGTAATTAGTGCAGCATTGCGTTAAGATATCCTTTGTCTATATACTGCTTGCAGATTTGTTCAATGTTTTAGCTCCTTCCTTGCAGGAGTGTTGCCGTACTGCGCATGGAACACGATAGGTTTTGCGAAAAATTGTGCGCTATTACAAAAATTATTCGCGTATAGTTTTGGAACGCAATGTATTTCGGTAATGACCTACTGTTCAGCAGTATTGATCATCTTCGTTGGGCACTTTAAATCCATTAGGTAGTAGTTTCGTGGAGGACGAATAATGTTCCGGAAGGATGTAACGAGAGCGGTAAAAGAGACGGTGAATAAGAGTACAAGCAGTGAATGTTTATTGAAGTTGGAGGGATTCACTCCTATGTAGCTGTGCGAGAAGGTAGGCTAAATACCTTGAGTTGTTGAATATTGAGGGAGGATAGAGAAGCAATAGTGTTGAAGTATGTGATCTTGACTGGCAAACTCTTGTGCTGATATGAAGTTACGAGGGTCCATGGCAAGAGATGTGACGTGGCATTAAAGTTAAAGGGTTTGTCCCATTTTCGACCATCGTCTTTTCCTATGGGACGGATCTCCTTCAAATTTGGCACACGTATGTAACTCGATAAAAGAAACGCATTTTGCTCGTGGGAAATTTCGAATTCTTGAAGGAAAACGAAATATCGAAAGAAAACGAAATTTTTGAATAATTTTCAAAACTTACAAACACCCACAATATTAGTACTAGAAAGATGGAAAAGGTCTCATTTTATGCGTCTTACTGTGTACAATAATTTAATGTGGATGATTTTGGAAAATTAGTTTTTAGACTTTAATGATTTTTTATAAAAAATGGGAATTTGGCCACGTTTTTTTTCACTCTGAGGCCTGTATCTTTTTTCAAACTCAAAAAATCAAAATTTTGGCACATCAAATTATGCGAATAGAAATTCCTTATCGAATGAGCTCTATATCATTTACGTAGGACCAAAACTGTAGATGAAGATAGCTTTCGACTGCGGAGAATCCGAATTTTACGCGAGAGCCATATATGTATGTATATATATATATATATATATATATTCTCTAATGTTGTTATTCAAAAGTAAATGAAAAAAAAGTCATGTAAAACATCTCATTTGGCTCAAAAACGGCACTTTTACCACTTTGGTGGCCTAGCGGGATTCCTGAATGTTAGTGCCTGACTTTTTTTAGGCTTGGGAAGTGGTTGCGAGGCTAAGTTGGGGGCGTTCCACTTCTATTCTAAATTGGCCCTCTTCTAGAGCGTCTGGAAGTCTCCCCCTCCCCCCCTCCACCTTCCTTCTCCCTTTTTCCACCCCGAGTAACTCCCGAACCAATCGTCCGATGTACACGAAACTTTGACACATGCATCAGTAAACAGTGCAGAACAAGACGAGCCGTAAAACTAACGAACGTAATTTTGATAAAAAATTCATGGGACAGACCCCTTAAAATTCAGGGGAGGCGGCGAGATTGAATGGCACCATAGTTGATTATTTAGAGAGAGGCGGTGTGGCATTTGAAATGAGTGTCCCGACTAGTGAAGTGCACTTCCCCTCTTATTGGAGAAGTGCGGCGAAATGGAAAGATAATGTGTTCGATTAAGAAAGTAATGCTCTCGATTGTGTTGTAGTTTGGTAGTCATGTTTACTTCGTGCAATTGATAACGTGTCTGAAGTACTGATAGCTGGACTCAGAGTCTTTAAAGAGATGGTGTGACTAAGAAAATCACAGGAGTATTTTGAAGAGGTTGTTACTGGAAGAATATTTGAAAGCATCTGGCGTTAGTAGGTTATATGTTTTTAGATTTAGATATTTGGCAAGTGTATAAGTAAAATGCAGTGGATGCTCTCTATGAAAGCTAGTGGGTCTATCTTGACTTGGTGTAAATTGCTGAGCGCAACACGAGTTATGGTTAGAGACGCATTTATTTGCGCACTCCTCAATATTCAATATTTTTCCTCGTTTCTCTTGAATTAATCTTCGTTTTATGCTAAACTTTTTTGTCAACAAAAAAGTACATGAAAAAGAATGAACTTTTTTAAAGGGTTGGATTAAGCTTACGAAAAATTAAATTTACATTACCTTTTCGATCTATGTTTTAGAAGTGATTGATAATCAAATTTGATGACATTGCATGACCACTTCGTTGTTTAGATTTGACCCTAAGGAAATTCTTATAGAGGTATGCCAAATAAAGTCCTTTAACGACCTGGTCGACTTCAGGAACCGAGCGCAACGTAAGCACTAAGCCATGGGATCGTATCGCTGTCTCTTAACGTACAGAGTCGTCTGATGCAGATTTTGAGGAGATGCCGATATCGTGCAGAAAACGTTGAATTTAATTTGAATATTAAAATGTACGAGGACTGCTTGCGACTAAGCTCTTGCACTGGGACTTCTTTTAAGCATGTTTTTCAGGATTCTAAGTATGAAATTGTTTATTTGGTGTGAAACCAAAAAGTGTCGGTTACTGTTAGCTCACGTTATACGTGCACATTTATATACAGTTGCGTTGCGTGAGGAGTGAGTGGAGGACAAGTTATGGTAAAAGTTCTTAAAGCATTCGAGGAGGATAACGGTACGTGTAATGTAAGTCAGTTTTTTTTGTCGCCAAATTGTAATTATGAAAGGGAAATCGATAGGATTATGCATTGAATTTGAGAGTAATGTTGGCTAGAATTTTAAGCTCCTCCACTACGTTCCAAAATTATGTGCAACTAATTTTTTTTTATCAATAACTCGAATACTTTTTCACTGACAAGTCTGGAACTTCATACTGTATGGAAATAGTGTACTATGCGCAGTGATAAATTTTTGCCACGATCTGTATCAGTGGGTGAACGGCGGCAATTTTGGTGCATTGTTGCAGTAATCAGAAATCACTGTGCCACTTGACATGCAAACATCCTGAGTCAACTTGCCATTGTGCCGTTCAAGGAAGAAATTAAAGAAATTATTGTACATTTATTCAATACTCAAAAATAATAATATAAATTTAAACATTAAGAATTAACTGTGTTGTGTTACACCGTTGTGATTAACGTGATAGCTAATCTTAGCAGTTTACGAAAAAATCTTTGGGGTCCATTGGTAAAGTTTATTTCTTGATGTCATCGGAATCAACCACTCCAGCAGCAGTCTTATAGCCTTCGACAGGTCATCTTTCGAATGTGATTACTTTGCAGCGCTGTAAGTTTTCCTCAGAGGATGCTTCAGAGTTTCTTTATCGTTTGTTAATCAGGAGAACGCGCGACCACTCCATAATCTTGCTATGCAGGCCACAGATATTGTTCAAATTATGGGTCGTGAGCCTCGATTCGGGCGATGCAGCATTATCATGGTTGAGAACAAAGCTTTTCTGGAATACTAAGCTTTTAGACTTAGGCCGTCGAAGAAAGTTCTGACTCGGGATGTCAACGTAAGCACCAGCAGTCCGTTTTAGACCGTCGCCCATCCCCCTCGGCGGGCATAGGATAGGCCATAGGCAATAGGGTTAGACTAGTTAAGTTTGTCTATTCTATGCGGATTGGTGACACCAGGGGGGACACTGTTAGGTTACTTGAGCTCTTGCTAGGTCTTCGGGATATCTATCGTTCGTGCCCGCTATGCTTTTTTTGATTTTCATGCTGTCTTCGCTGATTATTTTTATCTTTTCTTACTCTTCTTTCTTAACTTGCTGTTTCTATGCGCAGGGGATCTTGTGTGGGAACACACATGTGCTTAGATTCCCCGTTTTTTTTAGTCGATTGTAAATAGTCCATTCTTTTCGCTCTCTTGAGATCGCATTCCATGGGTTTGGGAGCTTCAAACAAATTGATGAAATAAAACTACGGTTATTCCCTCTGAAGGGCCCCGAGTATCTCGTTATCAATGATTCCAGTTCAAAACAACATTACAACACCATCTCCCTGCTGACGCCTAAGCAGGCGAGGGCGTCCTTTCTCCTAAGGAGAACCAATCTTTTCTCCTACCATCGTGACCGCCGAGACTAGCTTCGCATTCATCTGTGAGCAAAACGTTCAAACGGCTGCTTCATTAGCTTCTGGGCCCACTCAGTTTCCTCTTGGACGTAGCCTTCAAAGGAGGTCCCATATTTGTATGCTTCCTTTGGCGAGGCTCTTGAGAAGATGGTATATTGAGGCTCATGGTACATCGGGAGCAACAGCACCCTCGAACGCTTCCTTACCGATTTATGGAGGATTGCGACGAACTTCGCTCTTTATCAGATGAGTTCGAAGCGACACGTGCATTTTTTGCAGTTTTCAAGTCTGATCGAACATTACGCGTATCGGGGTTACTGGCAAGGTTTTTTTTACTATGCCATGCTCCTGGCGAATCATTTCAGCGATTTGCTAGGTAAATTGCTTTTTGTGAAACTCTTTGATCGATTTTGGCTTTTCAACTGTTGTGAAAGCTTCTTTACGGCCCATGTTACCTGTAAAGTATCACGTATTACTGCAACTATCCACGAAAATGGCCAAAGTTTTGCTATCACTGTACAAATTATGGTAAACATTTAGCACTGGGAATAAAACAGTGTTTTCAAGCACAGTATGAAGTTTCAAACGATTTGTTTAAAAAGTATTTGAGTTGTTGCGAAAAATCTGAGGTGCGTATCATTTTGGAACGTAGTGTAATGTGAGTAAAAGTGAAGGGGTGTTCTATTAAAGCGAGCATTAGACGAAGATTATGAACTTCAAGTGTGAAACAAAGAAGCCTTTAGAAGATTTTCGGGTGTGTATCGCTGCAGCCGACAGAATGCATTAAATCGAAGTATGAGCAGATGTGAGGACTTAATGTGCAACGTAAGTACATAGTATCGAAGCTGTGATTTCTTGTTCGTACTATAGTTTTTTCCATTTATTAGGTTGATAGTTAAATCCTAAATGTTGATGCGAAAATTTAAAACTTGAAAACTGAGTAGTTGAGAGGAAATTTAATGTGTTGGGAATGGGTTACTTAAGGAGTAATGACGTTTGATGAGTCATGTCTGAGGATGTGCGAAGAAATGTCTGCCAGCTATCGGATAAGGATAAATTTTTACTTCTTTCTATAGAGGTCCCTCTCAAGGGGCATAGACGAGGCCCTAGGGTTAGGTTAGTTAGGTTTGTCTACCCTTTGGTATGGGGACTGGGGTTCCCAACGAGACACTGTCAAATTACCTCAGCTCTAGCCAGGCCTTTCGGATTCTATCCTTGCTGCCCACTTTGTTTCTCACCGTCTTCTTGCTTTCTTTACTGATCATTTTTATCTTTTTCCTCTTTCTTCCTCTTCCTTCCTTTATGACTTACTTTTACATGCGAAGGGAAACCTATACTGGAATACACCTGCGCATAGATCCCACGTTTTCTCAAGTCCATACTAAATGGTCCCTTATTTTTCATCTCTTTGGGTCGCATTTTATGTGGATAGGGAGTTTTAAACTGACTAATAATTTAATCTATTTTTCTATAATTGATTCGTAGATGTTGCGTTTACATTTTCCTATGGAATCGTCGTTCTTAGTCATACAATCCTTATCTTGGCCAAAAAAAAACTCGAGTTGCTTACCGAATAATATTTTGTGCGTCGCAATATTTTGTGCGTTGCAATATTTTGTGACGGTATATAACGCACCATCTTGGTTTTCTTTGTTGTTTCACATTTTATTTAAGCGGATGTAGACGGTTCACAATTCAGGGTAGCTTTTCATTGTTTGATTTGTGAAATGGATTAAACACGCTCCTGCTGAGGTGACAGTCTTATTAATAGTGTTTTGGCTCAGTCTCCGTCTTTTTTGTTTTAGATCAAGTGTGTGAAGTTGTTCATTTATTTACTAAGAGTATATAATTTGAGGAATATTTAGAACAATTGGTCTCAATTTTTAAAAAAATTGAGTCAAACCAGCTCGTAGTATAGGAAATAAATCAAACTTCAGATGAATTTCGGTAATTGTGTTTTTCGGATAGAGGTGTTTCATTTTCGTATCATGTTCTATTCTTTAAAGTTATTTTAGGGAGATTTTCGCAAAATTAAACATATATTAACATTTTGAAAGGTCTACAAAGCTGTGGCACATAATATTTATGCGTCGAGATCTGACCTCAAACCCATTTTAGTGTGTTGGCATTCTCCTTTATGATCATGGAAACAGTCGAACTACATAAAAAAGAGGTGAGTTGGCCTGCATCTTGTAGTTCACAGTTCTCGTTTTTCTATTATTATTTGGAAGTCTGTCTTTCTGCTTTACTTACACGATTGCTACTTCTTCTTCCAGTTTGCGGTTGTCGCTCGAATAAATGCCTGCTTTGTGTTGCTGTTGCGTCTTGCTGTCCTACTTTTCATAGTTGAGGTCTGTGAACGCATTTATTGACCCATAGTGCGCTCTGCTCATATTGACTTGTTGCTCTAGTGTCGAGAGTGCTGCTGATTTTATGAATTAATTTTGAAGAGCTTGGTTTGAAATATGAATTGAGTGAATGAATAGTGATTAAAAGCAATATGAAAGCACAAGTGGACGGCAATGCTATCAAAAAGCTTTTCTAATGTACCTGTGTACATAACTGCGTTCTGTTAATTTTTCTCGCTCTTAAACAGCTTTCACGTGCAGTTGATTCGATCATATTTCTTGTCAATATTCATACAGGCTATGCCGTGCTAGCAATGACAAATGTAAAGGTGAATATGACTGTGCCTGTCACTGCATGGAACATACCTGCAGGTCGACAATATGAAGTGCAATCTTGCTCTGGAATTGATAAGGTCCAGTAAGGCGAGGCTGACATTGCTTAGCTTATTATGATTAGGTCTCCGTTTAACTGCTAAAAATTTCTTTTTCCGTGAGCAGGTGAGCAGTGCCGAGGCTGGGTCGAGCAACACCATCAACCACAGAAGCAGCACGCCAAGTGTGTCAGTGACCTCTTCTAAGGATCTACAACGACAGCAGCAACAGCAGCTTCATCACAGCAGCCGTGCGAGCAGTAGCAGTAGTAATGCCATCACAGCTTCTTTAGCGTCAATAAACAGGCAGCACGAGTTGTTACTGCAGCAGCAGCGTAGAGAAAGGGAGAGAGAGATTGAGAGGGAGCGAGAGCGGGAACGTGAGAGAGAACGAGAAAGGGAGCGACAACTGAGGGAACGAGAGAGGCAACAACGAGAAAGAGATCTAGAACGGGAAAGAGAAAGAGAACGGGAGAGAGAATATAGAGCCGAGAAGGAGAGGCGCGAGCGGGAGAGAGAAAGAGAACAGAGAGAAAAAGACATGTATTTGCCGCCCGGTTTGACAAAGCAGCAGAAGGAGCAGTTCATGGCCAGCATGAGCACGGCGGCAGCAATGGCTCAGGCGATGAGTAACCCTGCTGCTCTGCAACAGATGCAGGCTGCTCAGCAACAGTTGCTCAGAATGCAGGGCTTGGGCGGGACTGGGGCTCCACAGATCCCGCCTCACATGCTCGCTCCGTACCTTCTGGGTCACTATAATCCTTTTAACCTCCAGCTTCAGCAGCTGATGGCTGCTCAGTTGGGGGCTGCCATACAACAGCAGGGCGCTAACGCTGCAGCTGCTGCGGCAGCTGCTAGCGGCGGTGGTGGTGCTGCTGCTGCTGCAGCAGCGGCCGCAGCTGCTGCTGCTGCTCTAGTGGGTGGGGCCGCTGGTGTTGGGAGTAGCGGTAGCAGCAGCAGCAGCAGTGGTAGCAGTAGCAGCAAGCAACAGCAGCAACAGCAACAGAGCTTGGCGGCTCAACACGAGTTCATGCGCCAGACAGCCGAGATGCAGAGACAGTACTTGCTTGACATGATCCCGTCAGCTGGGCTGCAGGCCGCAGCTGCTGCGCAGCACGCCTCAGCGCAGGGCGGCTCATCTGGACATTCTTCCTCTAGTGGATCTGGAAGCAAGTGGAAGAGTTGAGCCAAGCTTCCCGGTAGTCACCTCAAAAACTTGTAGTAAGGTTAACTTTATTTCTATATTTTTCGTGGCCATGATACTCTTGTGCGAATGCCTGCGCGGGGCATCTTGAGTGGAGCCCACTTGTACTGTAGTTTCGTCTAAATCTGTAGGAACGTTAAATTTATTTTTTTGTGTGATCATGGTCATGAATCTTGGCAACCAAAAGCAGATGCTTAACAATTAAATTTGATAAATAAAACCCGAATTTAAATTATTTTCGTATTTTTAACGCTTGCGTGGTACAGTTTCGCTGCGTGTTACAACTTCTATTGACCATTAGATTGTGAGGGTGAAAAATTGAGCCGAGGTGCAGGTACCCTGAAATGACTAAGCCACTTCATTAGTCAATAGACAATTTGACAGTGATGCACAGGCTTCAGGTTGCGGCGAGCACGGAGCAGTTTTTTTTAATAGTGTTGTTAAATATGACAGTATGCCGAGCGACGCTGATGTCTCGCTTGAATTTTAGCATGGTGAATAAGTTCGTAACTTTATTGTTGATATGGAACTATTTCATAAATTTGTCTTTTGTGTTAATCACATTCGAGGGTTCTTTATAGTTTTCTACTACAACACTTACGTTATTCAGAATCCTACTACGGTTTTGCGAGGTCATGGCACATGTTACCCAGAAATTCAAATTTGAAGAGCGAATATTTGAGTTTAATTTTAACTGTTTGACGTTACAGAAGAGTTCTATGTACTACACCTGCTCTCAAGGCAGAGGTAGTCTCGCATATGTTCAATTCTCTCTAACCTGAGTGCACGTTGAGGTGACCCAGTGATGTCGATGTGCACAACTATTGGTGGTACTGGTAATGTCATGGGCGCACGTGTCTGTGCGCTGAGGATTGTCAAACCGATTAATTATAATCTCACTCTCGCAGAGGTATATTCTTTCAATATCTGATTTGGTCATTCCAACATAAGTCATACAAAACACATGTTTCAGTTAAATTTTTGTCCTACTACTCCTACATACTATATTTTTGGAATAGATTTTGTGTATTTTCCAGATTGATTAGTCAAGACGTGAGCCAAAATAATCGGTTCTATGTTTAATTCTCGCCATTGTAATTATTTTCAGCTTGTCTCTTGAATTGAACTGATCTGCTTCTCTTGAACTGATCTGCTCCTCTTGAACTGATCTGCTCCTCTTGAACTGATCTGCTCCTCTTGAACTGATCTGCTGTTCTTGAACTGATCTGCTGTTCTTGAACTGATCTGCTCCTCTTGAACTGTTCTGCTCCTCTTGAACTGTTCTGCTCCTCTTTAACTGTTCTGCTCCTCTTTAACTGTTCTGTTCCTTTTGAACTGATTTGCGTCTTGCGAGTGTAGCCTGACAAATACTGCATCATTGTGCAATTCATATGAAATTCAGTAGTCTATTTTTTTATTCTTGTATTTTCGTTTTATATTCGTGGATGGAAAATGCTACGCACTAAAGCATGGGTTGTGCTGATGTTATTTTCATGGATTGCGTCGAACGCATGGTGGTGCACGCTGAAGTGCAAGTTGGTTAGGCTTCATTGCCCTGTCGTAGCCACATCTCAGCAAATTGAGACTAGCAAAACTATTTGGCACAGTGTTCACGCTCTAACATATGAAGCTTTTGAACTATGCGGTACCAAGCACCGCTTTTAAAAACGTCAGAAAACTGCTTCAAAGTTTCGAGGTACAAGCTATGAGACGTAGAGATGAGAGTCAACTCCGACTTGCATTGATTTGCAACCATTTTGCGACCATCTTTCAGTACCTACCACTCACTCTCCAGACAGAGGAAGGTTTGGGGTGACAGTGGTATACAGAAACCGTTTCCTCTACATATGGCGCTTGGTACCGTATTATTCTAGAGGCCTCGTATAATACCTGAAGTAAGGATTACTTGCGCTTGTCCCGAAACTTAAGATCATAACGTTTTACCCAATCAAGTTTAATATTTTGCTAGCTATATGACCAAAAGTTTCTATATTCCCGTCGTTCTAAATGGGAATGAAACTATGAATGCCATTTGAACGGACTATTGTACAGAAGATTTGCAAGTTGCTAAAAATATATCATAACCAGGTTACCCTCAACTAGATGAAGCAAAGCCAGAGTTTCCCTAAACACCGGGACAGATAGCTTGAAACTTTTTCGAAAAGGTATCATAGTGAAGTTCGAGCATATAGTAGAAACCTTGACTGACCAATGAAAACTAAAAACCTTTTTAAATTTAGTGTGTAAAAATAATTTTTAACACCCACGTTTCAATTTTTTTCTGAAACGCAGGTCCGCGTAATGTCAACATTTTATGCTGCTGGCATATTACTGTGTTTCTTTTGGCGACTCTCTCAGATGGATGCATCGAGAATTTTCGTCTTGGGCGTTTTGGATCTGGTGCGTCACGAATATGTATGGTGTTATTATCGTCTTTGGTTCGAGTTCCTTGGGGATGTGATGGGTGTTCTTCAGATATTTCGTGAAACGCAGTCACCGCAAAAAACTGAGACCTTGTTTGAAGTTTATGAAAATCACACAAAAAAAAATTGAAGATCTGTTAAAAAACAGTTTTGACTTACTTAATAACGTACATATATTGAGTTTAATATTTAGTCATGTTGCCCTTGCTTTGTACAACCATTCCGAGTCGTTCTGGTATGCTGTCACCTAGCTTTTTGATATACTCTTGGATCATCTCGAAACACCAGACTCCTGATCTCTTCCTGTTGCTTCTCTACAGACGACGGATTCGTTGCACATAATTTGTCTTTCATAAAATATCAACAGTTTTCAGTAGGATTCAAGTCGGCTACTTTCTGGCCACTTCAGCTCATTAATGTTACGCTCAGTAAGTCATGGTCACATTTCGTACCTTATGACAGGGAGCACCGTCATGCATGAAGACGCTGGAACGATAGATCCGAAACATCGAGCAAGTAATTATTCAACATTTCGATGTATTGACTAGCATTCATATTTATGTTTTTTCGGAAAGAAGTTAAAGACCATCCCGACCACTAAAACCATCACTAAATAGAAGCCAAACTCTAATAGAAGTGGGATGTTTCACTTTGAAGATTGTGAATTTAAGGTCATTCTTGCTACCGTCCGAAGGACGTTTCAGTAAGATTTGGAGGTGCTTTCTTTGGACTACATGCCACAGACCAGACCATTGTTCAGCAATCCAATGTTGATATTTCTTTGCAAAAACCAGCCCAATCTCGCTGATGAGCTCATTTAACAGGTTTACGTGCTGCGATTCTACATAAGAGAAGAAGATCCATTTGCGGACGATGCCGGATAGTGCGAATGTACACGTATTGTAACGATTTAGGATGTTTCACTTTAAGTTTGATGACTGTTAACCGAGGATTCTTCATCACTTAACGCTTCAACAGCTCAGCTGTTGCTTGGGTAGTCTTTCGAGATCGACAAGCAATACTTGAATGTTGCTGAACAACGTTTAGTGTGAGATTTCTTGCAGTACTTCAAAGTTTCATTGTAGTAGCCTTTCCACGTTTATAAGTATGACAGATGGGCACATTCTTTTTTCGCCACGCTATTATTCGGGTCTGTTTATTCTTAATGTATGCACCAACTTCAAGTACATTTTTGTCTTCGATTTTTCCAAAATAAATAATGCTAATTTATGGGTCAATGAAGCCGTAAATGGCACCTTAGAAATGAACTCCACCGTGTCGTAGAACGCACTGATGTGAGTAAACGCATGTTTTTGTGTTCACTCTAACACTGCCAGCCATTTTCAGATGAAGGTCTCAAGTTTTTCATAATGACTACTTGTAACAGATTTTGCTGCTATCTCGGGCTGGGTACAATTCTAAAGTCGGTTCTGGGTTATAATGTTCCCGTTTCTGTTTGCAGTCGGATTTTAGAATTTTGCAATATGACCAGAAGTTTCTATGTTCTCGTCGTTCTGAAAGGGAATGAAACTATGAAAGCCTATGACTGCTTTTCTGTTGAGTAGTTAGGCGACGTGTCGTATTGATTGATTCCTGATGTATTATTCTTTCTGTTTTCCCGGTGGGAGGTGATCTTGAACGGTCTAGCGCTCTTTTCACCAAGGGCATCGCAGTCTCTCAGTATTATAAAATATATTCTCTCAACGTGTCATTTCAAACATTTTTCAATCGTCTGTCATCACTATATCAAGAAAGTGATCACAGAACTCACTATTGGGAGTTTTGTTTAATTTTGTCGTGTAGAGCAAGTGATTTGTTCTTGGCTTTGGTGGTTTCCTTTACTATTGGGGAACCCAACTGAACGTTTGGTATAGGATACACACGTCATAAGTGTTCAATTTTTATCGTTTCGCTATTGCTTTTTTCCTGTGAGCGTTAGTGTCGGAAAAGTCAAGTCAATATCTGATGTGCAAACAATTAGGAAATTAGGTAGAGTAAGAAAAGAACCAGGCCAAGATTCAGAGGCTCGAAATAAGAGGTTTAGCGATCACCTGTGGTTCATTCCTTATCGAAACGTGTCATTGATGGAATAGTTAGCATTGGCTGCTATTACTGTTATTCCTAGTTGATATCGTTGCTACTCCTGATACGGAAGACATGTTTTCCCCTGCAGCGTCACCTACGTTTTTCAGAGAATATCTTCTCTTAACTTAGTCCAACTTGTACATATTGTAGCCTATATCGACAACGATATCGATCGTTCTCGCTATTTTTCATATCTGTGCTGTTCATTCTGTAAATTAGTGTGCGTCCTCCGTTCATGTCAGATGCTTCGGGACATTACACTCCCGTAGGCTTGTTTTCAAAGGCAGGTATCAAATGTACGGTTGAGCAGCTTTTTTTAAATATTAATGTGCCGTGTTTTGTCCCTGCTGAGTACTGATAAGTCTTGAAAAGGCGTCTCAATTGCAGTAAAAGTGAGTGGTAATTTTTGGCCTTGTTGATTGAAGAGTGAGTTCAGATCATGCATAAATCTTGATTCAAGAGTGAGGCCAGATGATGCGTAACTCTTTGTCGACGAATATTTAGTTTGCACTCATCATAAACTTTTTAGAATCGGTGTCACTACAGATGTTTTTCTCTCCAGGTAGGCGAGTTGAAAGACTTTATCTTCTCTGCGTATCTTGGAAGTTTGCACTGCTTCGAAAGGTAGATAACGTTTTTATATTTTTTTCCTGGCGGGGGAGCAAGGATGCCACGCAGTTTGAAATTAGCGTTCCACATTTAGTGCTTGAGCCCACTACAGAATTATTAACAATACGCATAAATTTGTTAGTCTTTAAACTTGATTTCCTCTTCTTATTCTCTCATGAGTGTGATGGGACAAGCCTCGTCTTGCACGTGTCATTGTTTTATCGCTTGCATAGTTTCTCGCCTGCTGTACGAGTTATCCTTAGTGTGACATTTGAAACTGAGCGCTTTTGGTGCCAGTTGAATTGTCCATGCTCCTGAGTTTCATTGTGAAGCTCACCTTGATTACGTGATCTAGCCGCTTTATACTGACTTGATAATACGCTCAGTAAATTCACAAGTTCAATATATTAAGCCTCTTTTTGAACTAGTTCCAGCTGCCGCCCTGCACAGAATTAACCGCTAGGTTCTACCCAGACTTTTCATTTAAATTATGTTCTGTACAATATTTTACCAGTCGTTGCCTAAACCTTCCGATGTTGGTGGAAGAAGCGGTGGTTCATCTAGTTCACTGCCAAGGTGTTCTTAATGCTTTTAATGTCCTGAAATATGTTCTAAGGAGTTGTACCATGCGATCTAAAGATCACAAATGATGATCTGTTAACCACTTTCGAACGATATTGGTGCGGTGGATGCGAGACTTTGGCGAGGAAAATAAGGACCATCAGAAAAGTTAGTTATTGAAGGCGAGGGTACGATTATTATCAATACAAGCAGGTAAGCTTGTAACGTTTTTTGGTACAGATGGTTATAGACCCATGACCCACTCAGGTGAAGCTTCTTCAGATCATTACTCTTTTGCAGAGGTCTATGCAGTAGGGGTAATTTGTGTCACTGCAACGGCACAAAAGTTCTGTGGCCGATGAATCTGAATTCGTCTTTGAGAGCGATTGTTTCATTACTGAAAGATGAGACGCTCTTTAAGCTTTGAATCCAACTTTCATTGCTTCTACTCTGCTGGCATATGGAGAAAGTGTAATCTGGTAGTACTTCAGCGAGGCGGGTCATTGGTTTTTAATCCTCTGTGATTACGATAATGTCACATGATTGTCAGCAGCTCTTAATGATCAAGTTTACTCCTGAATAGGCAGTTAATTCATACAGCTGTTGGAATTTTTCAAGAAGATCACGCATCAACGTGTTCATATTGCTCGGAAGTAGTTTACTGAACATGAATGATCATTAAATCCCATGGAATGCCCTCCGCATTGTTTTAGTTTAGACCTTATTCAAAATATGCGAGGCAAGCGTGAAATGTAACTACTTCAATTGCATACAAAATTACGAGTAGTGTCTGAAACTTTGTCCTTGCCCATAAAGGGTAAGCATTGTCCCACCTGAAATCGGGTCCAATGAATCTTTGGAATTAGCTTTCTTCATCACAGCTCCGACTTACTACGAAAATACACAAAATTTGAATGATGCGATGTAGAAGATACTTCTGATTTGTTTAATCTTAATTCTGTATTGACCTCTTGTCGAAACTCAAATCATTATACCTCTCTGAATGAAAATTCAGAAAGGTATAATTATTCAGTATTCAGAGGAAATTCAGTAAACCTAATTTAAATTAATTCAAACCAAATTTTTATATTTGCTAACAATAGGTTACTTTTGAACTAAACTCTATGAACTGGCGACGCATGTAATTGCATTTTGCGAATAATTTCAAAATTGATCATTGAGAATTTCCTGTTATTTTTGGAACACTTGACGCTAAAATCCAGTCACAGTATTTGTCTGTCATTGCATGGTAGCCCGTAGCTCATGAAATGCGGCTCCTGAGGCATGCATGGAATTTTATGGTTTCCTATGATTTATTTAGGTTTCAGTACTGTGTGCTATTTTTTAGGGCTGTTGAAAAGAAAAAGACTGAGCAAATAACACGATGGGGACAGATCATAGTCAAAAGTGAAATCCTAGCTTGCTATTCGAACTCTGTTCTCATTCACCTCCTGATTTTGACTTTTCTCTATAAAGTTGCCTCAAATTCATTCAAAAATTTTGTTCAGTACTGCTGTTATTGTACTTCCAATTCGCGTTACTTCAGTCTCTATTTTTCTGTCGGCAGCATGTGTTCATTCTTTCTGTTTAATTGACCTAATTAATTCTTATTATTTTTCTCTTTTCCACTTCACAAAATTAACATTGTTTCATAACATTGGGTGACACGCCTATCTTGCTATCAGTTTTCTCTCAGCCGGCCCACCCTACTGGTTAGTTCTCAACGTGTCTCGGTGGAAGTGAAGTGTCTTCTTAGTAAAGTCGGCGTAACCACAGGCTTCAAACTTTTACTCAATTTCGTGATGTAAGTAGTAAATTAGGCACTAATAACATATTTGATCATTAATTTTATTTCTTTACATCCCTACATTTTTTAAAAGCTATCTTGTGCTAAAGTTTCTCGCAGCTGTCACTTGACCAGGAGTAAAAACAGGTGTGCGCATAGTTATGTTGGGTTCTGTACATTTGAGTCGTCGAATTGCATCTGTTCTGGATCTCTATACGCATAGCAATAATATTAGGTCATTATCGCAGAGAATTCGTATTGCCTTGTAGTCGTAGAGTAAGGGCTGGAAATTATGGCGCCATGTCTTGCCAGTTAAATTAGTGGGTGCAAATTAATCTATTAGCTGATGTTTTCGTTTTATGTTCTTGCACCCGGGATACATGTTCTCCTCCCTTATCGTCCTTTTTGATTTACATGTGTATGATCGTAATTAGTGTTTAATTGTAGCTATTCGTAATTGGCACCCCAGTTTGATCTTCTATTGTTTATTTGCTGCCAGTTATCTGTTGTGTATTTATGTTTTGAAGTCTGGGAATGTCACACCTCGCTGCAGGGGACACTTGTCGGCAGCATATGCTGTTCAGGTCGTTACTATCCGGCGTCGCTCGGTGCCTGCCGGTAGTGGGTCGTCTGTAAAATAGACGTAAATACATTAAAGTTCTATTTCAATTAATTTTCCAGGCTCTACTGCATTGCATTGTATCTGTTGAGAAATGCTTTTCCTAAAGTCATGTTTATGAAACACGGATACAGAAGCATAGACAAGACATCTTGGACCACATATCGATCTCTGATCTAGAAAAAAGTGATCTTCGTCAACCATTTCCCTTTTGTACAGCGCATTTCACTGAGAGGACTGCAAAGAGGTTTCAATTGTACAGTTTTGAATAAGAAAAGGATTCTACAATGCTGGTATTATTTTATTTATGGGTTTCAAGTTGGTACTGAGTGCATCTACTAGGTTTCAATCAGTACTGTACTTTATGACGAAGATTTCTACCTTCATGTACAAGATCCTTTTCCTATCGCTTTTTTTTAAGTTTGTGGTTCATTCTGAGACACGGAGGACAGTTAATTAAGAATTCCATGTAATCTGCTCTGATTTGGTCAACAGATGTTCAGCGTAAGTAGCAAACTTTTGTTACGCTAAGAAAGTTTAAAATCTTTACCCTGGAATATTCGGATCATAATTTCAGCAAGCATTTCGTCAGTATTGTAAGCGAAATGTTTTTGATGTCTGTCGTTTATGATGTCGGGGGGCAGGTATGCAAAACAGCTGGAAAGTGCATAGAGAATTGAAAATAGTACGATGCTGTATAGACTGTACTTCGGTACAAACTTCTTGTGTAAAAAAATTATTTTGAGGTGTAAAAATATCGATGTGCATGCGTCTTCGTGCAAGTGTTAATGATCCTGCTAGATTGACTGAAATATGACGTGACTAGGATTGAGGTGTAGGGTAACCTCTTGTTGATTATTTATTGCTTAAATAATGAATATCTATAGATTGTCAAAATGAACCTTTCGTTTAAGTTTCGTAATGCGGAGCAATCGATCGCTGAAATTTGTGTCCTTCGCTGTGAAGCACTTATTTATTGATACCAGTCTTGCTCTGCGTATCCTTGAAAAATTGTACATAGTGACCAAATTTGTAATATAATGTACAGAAAATAAGCGTTAGTTTTAAGCGTAGTTAGGTACTGATTTTTTGAGCTTGGGGTAATTAAACTTTTTTTTCTTGAACAGAATCTTCCGTTACTGTCAATTTCTGAGAATTGTTCTTAGTATACCTTTACTTGCAAAGCCTGTCCTCTCTCGCGACCGTTGTCCAATAGAGGCTCAGCTGAAGATACTTGGACGATTTCTTAACTATTTTGGTTCATGGTTAATTCGTATATTAAGAGGCAGTATACTTCAGCTTGTAACTCAAAATTTTTTTTGGCGCTCACCTTTATTGATACTAAGTAATGAAAATTGTATGTGTTTGATTTGTTCATTTCTATGCTTTTCAATACAGCTTTTACAATTTATTGTTTTTGGCAGAAAAGGATCTTCTTTTGTATCCGTCAAACCTTGAATATATTTGTGTAAAATACGTTTCATGCTCAGATACTTGAATTTTCTTTCACATTTTGTGAAACTTTGTTGGTAAATCATGAAGATTTAATTATATCGTTACGGGTGTCAAAATTACAACATGTTAACTCCTGTTTAACGTGCACATATTTTTCTCAAGCGACGGAAGTAGTTCAAGCAAGCCATTTTTATTGTGTAGCACATATCTTATTTGATCAGTTGCGCTTGGTGTGCCTGACTTCCCTTTACACGGTAGACATGTTCCTGGACGGCACTGTGCAGCAGTTGCTGTTCCGAATGAATGATGGGTGACTTCCATAATATTTAACTGTTAACAAAATTATTTCATTGATTATTGACTTGGCAAACTGAAGGAGATATCTCTGTGTTCACTGTTGGCTACTGGATCTGGGTTTTGCTTATTGTGTGAGCCTCGCCTGCCTGGCGGGGAACCCGTACGGTTTGCAAATGTCCGTCTATCCACAGGAAACTCGGCTGGGTTAGAGAGGGAGTTACGATGCTAATTCATCAGTGTTTTTCCATTTGCCTCTTCTCGTTCTCTCATTTGAGTAGTTATCTCTTCCACGAGTGTGTATTTCTATTCAATTGTATCCTTATCCCTTTCCTTCATGAAATAGTTTGCGATACATCTTTTGGAGTCTACATCGAGACAAAATTGTATATTCTGAAATTTTGTTGTGGTTTTTGGCATTTTATCAACATGGTTCCGACAAAAATATCTTGCATTGTCATATGTCAAATTTCCATAACAAGCGCAAAAGCTTCTCTCTGTCGTGAAAATACAAAGCTATCTCTCCTAAGCGTGTGCACTGCATAGGATTTTCTAAGCGTATTCTAAGAAATAACGATTAACTCGTTTAAGGTGGGATCATTGCGCTGACCTTTTGGAGGTGTGTTTATAGTCTGTTCTATTCCTTCACAGCTAAGTCTCTTTCTAATAACTCATCGCAGTACCGGCAGCACTGGAATTGTACCCATTAAGACCACAAGCCTTTTGGTGACTGGAAGACTGTGTGTACTTGTTTATCTCTTCAGCTAACAGGTTAGATGCGAGCTGTCAGTTGAAGTTTACATTTCGTTGAAGATGCGTAAAAATGTTGACTAATTTCCGTTGAAATTATTCACTCTGGTGGTTAATAGCTTCAGTGATATTATTTGTTAAGATATCGAAAAAGCTACTTGGATGATTTGTTCGTTGTCATCCCATTTCCCTATTGTAAAGGTGAGGCTTAAAATCACCATGAGCTAATTTGTCCCCAACAAGTATGTTATCTCGCAAACTCTCTAATTTTGTTTCACAAGTGAACAGTTTTGCTTTCGTGTTTTATCTTGTCTTTCGTTCGGCCTCGTTATTTTGGTAGGTGGAGAGGAGGGTACGTTCCTGAATCTATTTTCCAGTGTCGCGTCTTCATTCCACTTGATTGTCACGAGTTACTGACTGCTTGTTTTCTTCTACGAACTCGATTCAGGGCTGATGAATTTGTGTCATTTTGTTCTGCACTGGCGACCGATTGTATTCTATGTTACTTCCTATTCAGCTTGTATCCAAGCTTATAGTATTCTAGCTGTTAGATGACGATGAACGGTGGTTCGGTCGGAAATGTTGATAAGATAGCAGGTAAATAGCCGAAACTGTAGATACACCGTGCATTTAATCGTATAATGGTAGGGGCAGTTATGGTTTTTCGTGTGTGTGAGAGAGCAAGCGTAAAACTGATACCTTTTTCTAATTGTGACCAAAATGTTGAAATCTTTAATAAAACGGATAAATTACGCTGTGGTACTCCATTTTCCTCGGGTTTCGTTCAATTTGTCGGTGGCAATGCGTTCCAATTACTCACCTGGAGAAAGAAGTCATTTCGCGTATGCCTCGAACTTTCATTAACGCTGTAGGGAGACTCTTAGGAAGCATATGGTTAGGTTAATTAAGTTTGACCATCGTGCACTATGGTGACTAGGGTCCTTAAAGAATGGGCTCGCTTTTAAGGTTACCTCAGCTCTAAAACAGGCCTTGGCAGCATTTTTCTTTCGTGTCCACTTTGCATCCTACAACTTTTACACTTTGGTTATGTCTTCTTTGTGTTTTCTTCCTGTCAACTCTTAAACTTGCGGTGTCTGCGCAGGGTATCCTGTGTGGGAGCGCACCTTGTGCATCATGGTAGTGGTGGTAGTATAGTTGGCAGAGCGTCAGTGATTGATGCTGTCGCACCGGAAGGAGAGGGACTATTTAGTACGAACTTAAAAGGCCTTTAGTACGAAACCAAAAGCCGTCGTTTTTAAATTCTCAGCTGAGATATTTGTCGGCATGTAATTTTACCTGCTTGGAGAATTATAGTCAAAGTCTTAATGAAGAATTAAACCTGCAATTTACATGAATGGTATCTATTAAATGCCTACGCAGGGGAGACGAACTATGTATTAAATGATAAAACCTCAGAGCTTGATTGCCCTTTAAATCTCCAAAACCTCTAAAATGGCGAAATTAGTGTGCCACAACTGTCTTTGGCGCTGGAGCTCTTCCCAGGCTTGATACCAAGTGGAAAAGAGAAAATCGTCCAGAATCAACCTTTTCAACCCTCTGGGAAACTGGGATTCTATTCAACTTTTGAGGCTTTGAAGAGAAGATTGTATCTTTCAGTACATGATAGAAGATTCTGAAATGCCAGGTACTTCACTATTGCTCTTAATGTCTCATGGTCCTTATTGTACGTCTGTCCTTGTGAACGAAATGATTTCTGTGATATAAACGGTGGATAGCTCATAAATTTGAGGCGTACGGCGCAACATAGTCGAAGTCAACAAAGCGCTACAAATTTTTGCTACTACTTCTACTACTAACAAATCCGGTTAAGTAAAAACCAATAAAAATGTTCGAATACTAAACATCCGGTAGAAATTTCCATGAAGTAAAGTATCAAATCCACCAGATCAGCAAAGATTTAACTTTTTATATTTATTCAATTTAGGAGCTGTGCAGCGAAAACCCCAGGCCTGAGACGGAAATAATCACTAGCTATTAACACGACCTTCAACATGGCTACTGACATGCAATGTATGAAGCGGTCCCCATCT